>JAJONR010004455.1:0-56044 GCA_029582245.1 Solanum etuberosum
TACAAGATTTAATAAAATTAGACCTAGATTTATACTTAAACACCCAAGATATTAGACACTTAAGAACTATGATAAACGATATAAATGAAATAATCTGCAAAATTACCACAGAACAAGAACTTTACCAAAAAACTTTTAATCAGATATGATAAAAATTATAAGAAAGCTAATCGAAGCTATATTCGACCCCCTACCCCCAAAAACTGGTTCCTACTTCCTTATGATGCATTGAGTATGTTTAGCTTGGAGTTGATGTTTCCTCCTTGATTATGTGCATTTTGATGAGTTGCATGCATGATGGGCTACTAGTCTTGAGTCTTTTCGTTTTAACATATTCCTAGAATCTCATTCGAGAATGAATGATCCCAAGGGGGAGATATTGTAACACCCCGGATCCGAAAGAGGGCACCATACCAGATTTCAGCATTTAAAGGTGCCATCCACGAGGGCCAACCACGAGGCGTGGGTCAAACCACAGATCGTAGGTAGGTCCGTGGAAGGGGCACCTAAGATTTAGTCCAGGCCATGAACCACGGCTGGACCTACGGACCGTAGGTGGGTCCATGGTTCGTGGTCCAGAGGCCGTAGGTCAAGGCAAAAACTCTCTGAACTTACTGACAGACGTGCAAGACGGACTGTCAGTCCATCCATATCCCGTCAGTGGGGTCTCGTCGGTGGCAGCTGGTAGTTATTTTCAAGGGCAGTTGGATTTTTTCCTAGTTAATTAATTCCTATACTATGTCGTTTTGCCTATATTTAGGACCCTTATATTAGCCTTTTCACCCCCCAATTCATGCCATTTAATTCATTCTTCCAAATTCCCAAAAGAAGATCAAATTCGTTCCCAAATATTCTCTCTATAGAAACTTGAAGAAGAAGAAGAACAAGGATTCAACTAGGGTTTCAAGCTAAGGTCTCAATTCCTCCATTGAAGATAATCAATTGGACTTGAGGTGTGGTAGTTTTCATCCATGAATCTCTTCCATTCATGGAGTTCCCAAATTCATCTATTTAAAAAGGTAGAATTCCATTCATTGAATTGTGTTTTAATATGCATGAATTGATGATTTATAATGCTTTTATGATGTTTCCCCTATGAACCCATGTAAACTGCCATGTTTTCTAAATTATAATCATATGATGTGGGTTGTTGATTATGAAAGAGGAGTTTTATGATCTAAAGAATGAAGTGATATAATCACATGAATTTATGATATAATCCCTATATAATTATTGAATTCTAGATTTGGTGATTGAAAGCAAGCAATGAACCTTGAAAGGGTAAAGTATGAGTTTATGCATGATCTTATGAAACCTATGTAAATGTTTAAGGGTGTTTTGAGAGTAAAGTGCCGAATGATGATGTTTTATGTTGTGTTATGAAAGACCATTCTCATAAACACATACTAGCATGATATGAAAGGTTTTATCACATAACAAAGATTCTTAGGTTTAAAGGCTATTCTCACCTAATTGAATAAAAAAGTAAGAGTTATCCTAATGAAACTAGCTTGGCTTGGTTATCCAAGGACACCTTTCCATGAATGTTAAGAATAAGTAAGAATTGACTATTCCATGGAAATTATGCTTAGCACCGAGTGGATATTGATCTGAGATGGAAGCTCTCCCACTAGTAGAGGCCAGGCATCTAGAAGCAATCTGTTGAGATGGAAGCTCTCCTATTAGTAGAGGCCGGGTTTCTAGTAACAATATCCTTATCCCATAAACTATGTGCCCCCATAGGATGATTAGCTAGTGGATCCACTTAAGCTAGAAGTTCATGGTTCTACCTTAGGTAAGTAGAACACCCATTTTTGGTGTGGGAGACACCGGGGGATCATGTTATAGCTCACATGGTCTCTATATTGGTTAAGGCTAATTTTCCCACAACAAGACTAAAAGTGAACTAAGGTTACTCAAGGAGTATCTCATATGTGTTAAAAGATTAAAAGATGATTTATCTTGCATTGACCATGATGTTATGACTTAGGTCTTCTAAGTCTCTGATATCATGTTTTAATTGGTCAATTGCATGTCATGAAATGAAATGTCCCTTCTTATCATGTTTTAAATATTTAGATGCATTGGTATCATACTTAGTGCATTTTTATACTGACGCATACTCTTGCCTACAGTTTTCCCAAATGTTGGGTCTGAAAGACAGGGTTCCCAATATTCTGGCTAGATCTTGGACTTTTATTCTTTCCTGAGCTTGGTGAGTCCTCATGGTTCGAGGACAAATATCATTGTTTTATTTCTTTCTTGTATTTCCTTTTTGGACATGATGTATGGGCGAGACCCAATTTCATTCTATTGTATTAGATGGCTATGATGAGACATGAGTTTAGACTTCTGCTTTTCTTTTATAAAATGTTTTGGACATGGACTATTGTTTTACTGTTATTGTTCTATTTCTTATGTTATGTTAGTTAAGTGGCTTGTATGGAGTCCTTCGGGGCTCTATACGCCATGTTACATCTATGGAGTACCCCTGGGTCGTGACAGTTTCATACGTAATTGTCCTTTTGTCCAAAGAGGATAACCTTTCCAAAAAACTATATATGAAGTGAGTAATAATTAAATGATGATCCCACATGTTATATGTTTTTGCATGAACTACTCCTATTTTAGGGTAATCTTTAATTTTTCCCCTTTACATTGTTGTCTTTATTTTTTTCTCTCTTACGGCTCATTTAATGATAATTTGTAGGCTAAAGTATTCTTAATTATGACCTAATTTTTTCTAGACACGATTAATTTCGCAGGACAAAACCTTTTAGTGTATGTTTGTTTTGGGGGCATAAGTTCTTTAGTATTCTTATTTGGAGGCAAGACTTTTAGAGAACTTTTATGCATAATTTGTGTCTTTGAAGTTATATCTTGGGGGAATAACTTGGTCGACTAAACTTTTTTCTTGATCTTAATTTCGTTTGCCTTCATGTATAGCTTGTGTCAGTAAACGTCGTATGCTAAACGAATAACTTTAACTGAACTTATGCCTTCCAAAAAAATTTTCGTTATCAAGGTAATTTTTGACTATTTTTTATTACTTAAAGCTCTAAATGATAAAATTAAAGACCAATAATTTTGAGGGACAAAATTTAAAGACCACCCTCAAATAGAGGTATTTGTGCGAATGACCCACAAATTACTTCTTCCCCTTAAAATGTGCACCTAAAATATATTTGATATATGATTGCCTCTCTTCCTATTCTGAGTATTGTATTAGAGAATCCCTAAAGATGATAAACTTTTTCCCAAATACTATATAATCTAAAATTTATGTTGTATTGAGTGATGATTTTAAACAATCAAATATTAATACAGTTCTTCAGACTCTGAATTAGCTATGATAAGCAAGAAAAAAAAAGCAAAATATTTTCCTTTCTTTAAATTCTTTCTTTCCCTTGTAGCCTTTTATTTTATTAGTGAACATATCCACGTTTCACACAGTGTAAATAATATTTGTGAATAAATTAATATTTTATTTGTAAATTTAATCTAGAAAAAAAAAGTAAATTTATCAATTTCAAATATAAATATTTTCACTGAAATTTCGTTTGTTAAATCGTTGATATTCGTGAAATATTCAAGTGTCAATTTCCTTGTACTTGTTAAGCATACAAATTTCAATTTCATATTGTTCTCTAATAAGTGTTATTTATTTATGTCAATAAATGTTATTTCATCTTAATATGATTTGCATAGTATATAGTTATTTTTCAATTCTTGGATCTTAGTATTTGTTGTTAAGATCTTTATTGGAAATTTGAAGGATATGGATGACGTAGCATACATCAAAGTTTTTCTAGATTCAAGAAAAGGAAATTGAGTAAAAAAAGTGCTTTGTGTGATTAGATGCGGAATCAAAATCAGATTGGATTAAAGGTAAAGACGACGAAATTGAATTTTTTTTTGACTTTGAATATTTCTACGTGGATTTTTCTGTCCAATTAAGGAAGTTTCAATTTCTTTACATTGATTTTTAGGAACTTAGTATAATGTTCATTTGAGTGTAATAGATAAGGTGTTTACAGATCTCGGGTAAGACATCTTATACTCCTTTTGATGCTTAAGAGACGGATGAGAATCCGAATGAAGCATATAGTTGATTTTTCTTTTATATAAAGTGTTGGTAATTTTGGAGTCTCTCTCTGTAGGAATAAAAAATAACATTCACTGCTCATCGGGGTGATGAAGATAAAAATGTCGTGATTCAAAGTACACTCTAGACGTAACATGACGAGTAGGACCCCGAGAGACCCTAAACAAGCCACTTGACGTAAGCATACACTATGAATAAAGAAGTACAATATGAAATTAGTCATAAGGCTAAAGAAGTCTAAATCATACTATCTCAACATAAGAGAACCTTAATACAAAGCTTGAGTTTTACAGAAAATAACTAAGTCTCACATAAGCCTTTACTACATAGATGTGGCTAGGATAACTCCTAAGCCACTAATAAATACAAAACTGAAATGATATGAAGAAATAAAGTGATAACATGTGATCCAGCCCTCAAACCATGAGGATTCACAACTAGCAAGCACCGTTGCCAGATCCAATCTAGCGACAATCGAATGGAGAAACATCAAACCCTATATTTTAAAATAATATAGGCACAATATGTATCGTTACTTTGAATGTACTGAATATGGAAACATGCATAAAAACGTAAGCATAAATCATGATAAGTTTGAAAATGTATTAATGCATGACCAAGTAAAATAATATGAAACCTTGATAAGCTAGTCATAAATCTAGAGAATTAGGTCAATGCAAACCTATAGAGATCATGTCATAAGTTTAAAACATATTTTATTAATGTGTGGGAGAGACTATTAACCAACATATAACTATGAAAGCTAACCACGGAGTTCAATGTATTACCCAATCAAAGAGGACCCTAAATATCTTGTCAGGACACAAAAGATCATTTTCATAACTTTGAGACTCGGGTACTCATCACTAGTTCCTCTCAACACAAAAATAATTTATAGAGTTAAGTACTCGCCTCTATTCACCTTATTTCATGAAAACTCGGTCTATACCACACGTAATTTATGGGACATGAGTAATCACCACTAGTCAGCTCGGTGCTAAGTACAACTCCCCATGCAATTTATGCATTACAGTTAAGAGTAGCTCCTTACATTATCATGACTTCATAACTTGTTTATATAGACACTTATCTAAGCATCCAAATTATGATCATATTTCATATTGAGAATACTTCAATCAGAAGCAACTCAGTTCATCTAAAGGATGTTGACACTTAATCGAAAATGTCCATTTAGTCTTAACCCTTTCAATTCACAAAACATTCATACCATCAAGAATTTATTTCATAATAAATCATTTATACAAATAATGATTTCATGAAAATCATTGTTAAAAGAATATTAGATGCATACACTCTTCAATTCAACATTCCATACATAATCTCAAAGAAAAATTCACAATCACAATCTAGTTTAAAATCATAATCATAAGCATCTACATGAGTTCATATGAAATTTATCTAAAACATGTAATACTACTTAACTCAATGCATGATAATATAATATAGATTAAATTTAGCCACAAAAAATTGAACCCACTAAGAAACATGCAAAACTCTAAACTTTGGATTGAAATCATAAAGGAGATTTGAAGAAAACGTTAGGACTCAATGAATGAAAGAGAATCCATTGATGAACTTCCCACATACCTTGATAAAAAAAATCACTTAAGATGGAAGAAAAAATCTTGAACATTGAAGAAACCCTAACTTTTCCTTGGAAGGCTTGAGAGAGAATTGGAGAGAAAACCTTGAGAGAATTTTGAGATCTTTTGAGGAATGAAAGAGAATGGGTAGACGTCTAGGAGTAAAATCAGTTATAGGTTTTAGTTATAAGGTCAAAACGACGTAGTTTAGAATTTAAAAGGATAGAAAAATATCAAAATAACCTTAACTTAAAAACTGTCGGACATATCATATAGGTCGACTTACAGTCCCTAACCTACAGACCGTCCTGGTCGTCCGTAGAACTGAGTACTAGGAACCTAAATATTAATTAGTTTCCATGATTGATTCCTATGGTCCCTAGGAGCTTCTACGGGCCGTAGACCCTAACCGAGAACCCAATGTCAATCAAATTTTCACTAAGTCTAGAATCCATTCTACAACCACTTCCTATGGGCAGTAGAACCATCCACGGACCATCTTGGTGGTCCGTAGGAAAAGTTCTAAGAATTGTCAAATACCAAACTTCCAGGACCATTCCTATGACTGCCTTCTACAGACTGTAAAACCTTCTATGATCCGTAGCATGCCACGTAAGAATTGAACCAGTAGCCAACAATGCACTTTTTTTTCCAAGTCAAATTCCAATTTTTTAGGTGGTACGATATCTCCCCCTTGGAAATATTCGTCCTCAAATCTGATTCAATATAGAATGAATAGAGTAGGGAAATAGATCTAGCAGCTCATCACGAATGCAAATCACATAAAATGAACATATACAAGGAGTAAGCGATCAACCTAAGTAATAACTCCAAACTCATGTTTTTGTGAACATGCATGCATGTGGAAACCTGAGAGTGACTAAAATGCATGAATCCTAAAGATAGAACTATGAGAACTAATACCTCAAGCTGAAACTTAAAGGAAAGTAAGGAGATAGGGGTAATAAGATATCTCATCTGCTCCGGCCTTGCACATACCAATCCATCACAAAATAACCCTTCTGAAAAATCTAAATAGATCAACACACACAACCTAAACCATGAGCACACCATCTCCCCTTTGGGAGCAAACCTCACTAGACTATTCTAAAACCGCTTCCTTCAAACCAAGCATAACATCAAAGTCTAGCAACCACGAATCCACCAATATGAGTAAATGCATAAAAGTTTCTACAAGGACTTCAAGATCAACCTCAAGAATAATAACCATACATGGAGTCATGCAATAGTCAAGGAAGCACCTAAATCAAGCAATGCATAACGAAAAATTGAGTGACGCACAACTTACCGATTACCGCATCCGGAGAACCCTTATGATCCTGTTGAGTCTGAAGAACATAAAACCTATTATTTTTATAACCACCACTAGCACTTGAAGAAGGATGAGGTTGGGCCCATTGAAAATTATCTCTCTCACTCTTAGCAACCAAAAGACAGACTGTACTGGTTTTTCAAAAATCCAAGTACTGGGAACTGAAATATTCATCCGTTTCCACGATTGGTTCCTACGTACATAGGATCTTCTACGGGCCGTAGACCCTAACTGTAGAACCCAATGTCAATCAAATTTTCACTACGTATGGAATCCCTTCTATGACCACTTCCTACGGGTAGTAGAACCATCTACAGACCGTCCAGGTGGTCCATATGAAAAGTTCTGATAGTTATAAAATTTCAAACATCGAGGACCATTCCTACGACTTCCACTTCGGACTGTAGAACCTTCTACAATCCGTACACTGGCCCCGTAAGAATTGATCTGGTAGCAAAAAATGCCCTTTCCCTTTCAAAGTCAAATTCAAATTTTTTAGGTGTTACGAAAAATTCTTTCCTCTAGCTTCAAATAAATATCTTTGCATGATCAATAATAAATTCTCATTCAGTTTACCTTCAATTTAAGAAATTAGAACAGGCGAACTCCATAATATAATTTTTTCCTGAAAGCCCAAATATGAGCCCTTCTTGATCGATATACTCAGAGTGAGACTATTGAATTGATTTGGTGTTTTTAGAGCTCAATAAAACACAAAAATATATAATTCTTAATTAACTAATAAAATAACACTATTGATGTTGTTTGCAATAAATGTTCGTAGCGCTGAAAATTATCCGCATTCAAAATAATTAAAAGAAAAAAGTAATTTTTACTGATGAATCATGTGAGTACAATTTTGTTGGTCTCTTGATTCTCTATCCTAATATTTATACATGATTCGAGGAGTGCTAGTAGCGCACTTCTCAAATTCTTGGATGATTTTGATCTACTAGAAATGTATTCCATTCATCGAAAATGTTGGTTAGTGCTTCATTGCTTCAAAAAGATATCCGGGAAGAAATCCGTCGACCACTCCTTGAAAGAACTATGAGTAGATATTGTAGATTTCAACAATGCTTTCTCCAAGTCTTTTTGAAGTGTTTGCAAAACATCCTTGAATGCCATATTTATTCCTAATTTATAATTTTAGGGGTCGACAAGTGTAACACCTCGGACTTCAGGAAAGGGCTAAAATGGAAAATGGGTAAGACTACGAATCCAAAATGGACCATGGACCCTTCACGAAATTAGACGAGCTATTTTGGGGTTATTGGCCCGTCAAGGGCTTCGTGAGTTACCATCCAGTACTGCCCTGGTAGGGTTCACCTAGAAAGAACCCTAGATGATCTGTGTAGGGGTTCACTGCCTGTCAAGGGCATCGTGAACCACCCTCCATGGGCTGCCTAGGAAGGAGTCACCTAGATGGTGCCTTTGACGGCCCATGGTGACCTGAAGGCCCCGTCTAAGGGTCTCTACAAGTCACCCAGACAGTGAGGTTACACCCAAGGCAACTTTGAAGGACAACTGACACCTAGACAATCCGTGAAGCTTCACACGGACCGTGAAGTCGTCCGTGAAAAAGAGTTATCAGACATTGAGTTTTGGGTAAACTTCAAACGATCATATCTTTCATAAAAAAATGAATTAGATTGTCCATGACCTATCAAATTAAAGATCTTTGAGTCCTCTTTCCAGTGCCACAAAGTTTGCCTAACTTCGAGCCTGGAATAAAATGTTATGCTCATTTTAGTGAAGCCGTGTTAGGGAGGGCATCATGACGACCCACTAGACGGGCCATCATGCCTTAGAAGGCCCTCGTGAAGGTCACTTCATCACTTTTAAGTGAGGGTCGTATTGGTCTTTTTGCCTATGCATTTGGTACTTAAACTACGTCGTCTTGTACTTAAACTAGGTCATTTTACTTAGTCTAAGCCTAGTAATCTAGTTAGAAACTACCTAAAACCTTCATTATCCTAAAATTATCTAACTTAGAATTAAAAGAAGAGAAAGAGGCGATAGTTTCTCCCAAGAACAAGTAGAGGTCTTCTTCAAGTTCAGCCCTGAAATACAAAAAAATTCTTTGTAGTTTTCTTCACAAGGTATGTGAGATTTCACTAGTGGGTTCCTTTCACCCATTAGGTCTCTAGAATTCAGTAAATTCTTCAGTTTCTCCATAAATTATTCAGACCTAGGGTTCCTAAATCTTAATGATCCATGTCAATTCAGCTGCTATAGTCTTAATAATGTTAATTACATGTTTCTCAAGAATTAGTGAAATCCCATGTATAGAACTTAGAAACCCTAGCTTGTGTTAATTATAAGTATTTCATGAATTACACTTGCTAGGAAGATTAGTCAGAAAATCATGCTTCAGGATTCGAATGCCATATCGTTCGGTATATGTATGTTACATTCTCAGATAATTATCAGTATATTGAGCTACTCAATATTTCAGTTGCTTTTTAGCTTTACATTCAGTTGGGAGTAGACTTAGCACATAGTCGGATTAGGGTTCAACGTACCCTCATGTCCTAGAGCTACGTGCCATTGTAGGTTTACAATTTCCCTCTATTGGGCATCAATTTTAGTGATCCCGTAACAATCATACCTTTATACCCTGACAAGGTATATTGGGTCCTCTAGATTGTGTGTATACATCAAACTCCATGTAACACCTCAGAAATTAGACTTGGATTTTTCAGCAGAAAAAGGTGAATCACGGAGGGGTTCACGGGCCGTGATTAGGACCACGGTCTGTCACCCTCATCGTGGTTCACACCCACCCAGAAGTGGTGGACCACGAAGCACTTCACAGAAGTGGACCATGGTTGGGAGTACTAGGGACCAGTAGACACTGGCCAAGAACCATGACCCACTTGACGGGCCGTGGTCCCTTTGATGGTCCGTCAGTGGCACCGTGGGAGGGCCTCGTCAGTGTTTTAGTCAGGGTCATTTTGGTCTTTTCCCCATGCATTAGACATTTAAACTACGTCTTTTAACACCGAAACTACGTCGTTTTACTCAGTTTAAGCCTAGTATTCTAGACAGGACCTACCCAAAAACATTCATTCTCCAAAAGTCATCGACATTAGAGCAAAAAGCGGAGAAAAGTCGACAACCCTCTCAAGAACACGCAACAGGTTTTCTTTAAGTTTCCGCCCGAAATTAAAGGATTTCTCTGTAGATTTCGTCACCAGGTATGTGGGATTGCACTAGTGGATTCCTTTTATCCACTAGGTCTCTAGAATTCAGTCATTTCCTTGATTCTCCATATTTTGTTTAGACCTAGGGTTTCTAAAACCTTGGATAATTGTTGTGATTTAGCTGTTGTAGTGTCCTAAATCTAATTAGCTTGTTTCTTGGAAAGTTTTCTTAGTTCCTTGCATGAAACTCAGAACCCTAGTTGTATAAATTCTTTTAGTTCATGAATTATACTTGCTAGGTCAGCCAAACAGATAACCATGCTCCAGTTTTCGAATCTTACAGTGTCAGTACCTAAATGTTGCATTCTCATATTTGCATGTCAGAATATTGAGCTATCCAGTATTTCAGTTATATTGTGTAATGCACATTTTCCAGTTAGGAGTACACTGAGCACCAAGTTGGACTAGGGTTCAGCGTTTCCCCATAGTCCTAGAAATACGTGCCCCCGTATGAGTATAAGTCCCCTCTTATGGGCATCAAATATAGTGATCACACCAGCCATGCCTTTATACCCCTGGCAAGGTATATTGGGTCCTCTCGATGGGGCGTATACATCGGACTCCATATTTAGATCACGTGGTTTTATGTCGGTTAATAGTAGCTCCCACAGTCAGACTCTTAGTGCATTTGACAAGGTTCTCAGGCTATACTTCAGTATTCAGCCTCAGCATGTTATGTTCATGATTAGTACTTGGTCATTGCATTTAGTTAAGTTTTCAGTTACATTTCAGCATTTATATTATGTTCAGATTATATCATTGCTCAGTTATGCTTTGTTCAGCTTATATATTTTGTTCAACTATTATCTATATCCTGCATGCTCAGTATATTCCAAGTACTGACGCATACCCTGTGCTACATCCTTTCATGATGTCGGTTCAGGTACCCAGCATCCAGATCACGCATAGATCGATTCTCAATCCGTAATAAACATCTTCAGTGGTGAGTCCTCATACTTCGAGGACAATAGACATGCTTTGCATTTTTAGCCTTTTATTCAATTTTCAGTCTTGTTAGAGTTAGCTGGGGGCATGTCCCAACAACTCTAATCAGTTAGAGGGTTTTCAGACATAGTAGCAGAATCAGCTTAAATTGTTAAGTTTAATCCTTCAGTTGTTATCAAACTCTTAGTATGCTTTATACATTCAAACTAGTTAGGTATTCCCCACTTTGAGTTCTCTATTGATTTAGCTTCCGTAGTAGTTCATGTTTTCTTAGATATTTTCAAGTATGCTTATGATATGCCAGCTTCAGGGTTAGATTGGGGTCATTCGTGATCTTAGGTCCCGTATTACGTCAATGGAGGTAGCCTCGAGGCATGACAAACTTGGTATCAGAGCATTAGGTTCAAGAGTCATAGGATGTCTGAAAGCTACACTAAGTAGAGTCTCTTTCATGGGTGTGAACTGCACCACACCTATGAGAGGGAGGCTATGAAGTTTTTTAAGAAAAAACTTCACTTTCTTTGCTATTCTTATCGTACGTGAGGTATGATCCAACTTCTCATTTCTAATTCATAGTTATGCATTGCAGATTATGCCTCCTATTAGAGCTTACGCATGGAATGCTAATAAATGCAATGCTAATGCAGTTCCTCTAGTCCCAAACCATGAGGTTTCGAATGCAAAATTTTGGAATGCGATCCAGCTCTTGGCTGAGAGTGTAACCAACCAGAACAATCAACAGGTCCTTGTACCTTTTAACACAAACGTTGGATCAGCAAAGGCTAGGGTTTGAGATTTTTTTTGGATGAATATGCCTGAGTTTCTAGGGGTACAGGTTGGTGAGGACCCAAACTTTTTATTGATGAAGTCAAGAATATTTTTGGAGTGATGCAAGTGACTAGGAATGATAGGGTGGAGTTGACATCCTACCAGCTTAAGGATGTGGCTCACATATGGTTCACACAGTGGAAAGACAACAGGGGTGCGGAAGCAGCTCCTGTGACTTGGGAGTGTTTTACTGGAGCTTTTATGGACAGGTTCTTCCCAAGGGAGTTGAGAGAGGCTAAAGCTCAGGAGTTTGTAAACTTGAAGCAGGGTACAATGTCAGTCCAAGAATACGAGTTGAAGTTCACTCAACTCTCCAGGTATTCTCCACACATGGTTCCCGACCCAAGGGCACAAATGAGTAAGTTTCTGTTTGGGGTATCCAATTTGGTGAAGACAGAGTGCAGGAATGCTATGCTTTTAGAGGATAGGAATATCTCTAGGCTTATGACTCATGCTCAACAGGTTGAGGGAGATAATCTTAGGGAAATGGCTAAGGAAAAAAAGAAGGCTAGAACAGGGAATTATGAATACTCTCAGCAGAAATCAGGTGGTGGAAATCGCTCACAGTTTCAGAGGAGGTCTACTGCCCCAACACCTTCATCAGCTAGTGCTCCATCTCCCAGGTTTCGATGTAATCAGAAAGGTAGGGCATCAGACTCTAAGTCTCAGGGGAGTACTTCAGGTAATCAGACCTATCCAACTTTCCCAAAGTATGGTAAGAACCATTCGAGTGAGTGTCTTGCTGGCAGAGAGGTGTGCTTTGGGTATGGTCAGTCTGGCCATAGGTTGAAGGATTGTCCTTCTGTAACACCCCAAAAATTTAGTAGGCTAAAACTAGAGCTAAACGTTGGGGTTAGAGTAAAGGAAGTAGGCAAGGGCTAAGGGAGAGAACTAGGGCAGTCCACTATCCCCTAGACACTACCTTAGTGACCACTACCACCACCACGGCTCATGGTGGGGACCACGGCTTGTGGTATGGTTCGTGGTGGGCTAGGTAGTGTGCTTGCCAAGCTGCCCAAAGTGAGACCCTCCCCCACGAGCCACTTGACGACTCGTGAAGGCCACCAAGGGCCGTGGGAGTGGTCATGGTCTTCACTTAGCCTCAAGGGGGCCAAGTCATGAAGACCTAGCCACTGCCTCAAAGTCCATGGAGGGGACCACGACTCGTGGTCATGACCACGACTCGTGGGACCTCTCGCGGTCCCTGGGCAGGTCACTTAAATGAAGGGTTATTTCGGGAAGTTCCTTTTTATTTGGGTATTAAATGAGGTCGTTTTGCCTTAGTTTTATACACCTATATAAGTCATAGTTTCCAAACACCCAAATAATTCCCAAAGTTCATCTCTTATCAAAATATTCTCTCCCTAGAACTTCAAGGAAGAAGAAGAAGGAAGTTGGAGCTAGGGTTCAAGGAGAAAGGTTTTTCTTCAACAATTCATTGGATTTCATTGCTTAGGTATGGTAGTCATTCATCCATGGATAGCTATCATCCATGGAGACCCTTCAAATCTCAATTTTAAAGATTGAAAATCCCCAAAAGTTAGGGTTTGATTCTATTGTCATGGGTTCCTTTCAAAAATGACTTTTATGATTCAATTATGATATATTATGTGTGAATCAATGATTTACTATGATTTCAATGTTGAATTTCCATAAGAACCCATGAAACCCCAAATTATTCATCTATGATCTTGTGATGTGGGTTTGTTGATGAAAGAAGAGTATTATGAGATTATGCAGGTAGTGATTTGACTACTTGAATTATGATTATATCCATGTCTAATTTAGTGAATTCTAGATGTGTTGATTGAATACGATCTTTGATCCTTGAAGGGTAAAGTATGAGAATTATGTATGAGATTATATATGTTTTCAAGAAGTTTATGTAAATGCTATGAGTACACTTTGAGAGTGAAGTGTTGATGATTATGTTGTTGTTGTGCGCTGATTGAAAGGTTATTCTCATGAACTCGTAATGAACTTAATGTGAAAGGTTTTCTCACTTAATAGAGGTTCTAGGGTTGAAAGACTTTTCTCAACTAAATGAACCTAAGAGTAAAAGTGATCATGAATGGTGATAGTTGCTCACACATGGTCTAATGAGCTATTCTAATGAATTAACTTGGTTTGATTGTCAAGGACATCTTTCCATAAAACCTGACTCAAGTAAAGACTTAATAAGCTATCTTGTGGGATTTATACCTAGCACCAAGTGGATATTGAAATGAGATGGAGGTTCACACCTAATTTAGTCCGACTTCCAAAATGGGAACTCTCACCTAGTAAAGTTCGGGTCTCCCAACGTATGTCTCATGAGATGGAAGTCTTCACTTAGAAAAGTCTAGATTTCTAGTAGCAATATATGTATCCCATAACTACATTCCCCGTAGGATAGTTAACTAGTGGATCCAACTAAGCTAACAAACCGGTTCTACCTTAGGCAAGTAGACCAACCCTTTTTGGTGTGGGTAATATCAGAGGGGATCATGTGATAGCTCACATGGTCTCATGTCGGTTAAGGCTATATCCCAATTACAACAAGATTAATAATGAACTAAGACATGCTTGATGGAGTATCTCCTAGAGTTCAAAAATAATGAACTAAGACATGCTTGAATGAGTATTTCCTAGAGTTCAAGATAATGATGAGCTAAGATGTACTTAAAGAAGTATCTCGAAGTGTTCAATAAAAGGAGGAACTAGGATGTGCTTGAGAAGTACCTCATAGTTTTCAAGAGTTTTAAAAGATGATAAACATGAAGGATGGCCTAAAGTGGTTTACTTAGTATGGGTGGGATTTATGGGGTCTCATTCATGCCTTGCACAGGTATGCCTTTGAGGTTATTCATGGAGTGTTCCTCTTGTGTTGTGATGAGCTTTGTATCAACTTGTTGTATGAGTTTATATGCAATAATGAACTTAGACATGCTTATGGAAGCATTTCATAGTGTTCATGAACGTTAAGATCTTAAATTATGAACTATGGTTACTCAAGAACTTTACTTAGCATGGGTGAGATTTATGGGGTCTTATTCATGCATTGCACACTTATGCTTTGAGGGTATTTATGAGGTGTTCTATTATGATAAGATTACTAATGAATTGACTATGGTTATGACTTATGTTTTCTAACTATTTTCATTATGATGTTCAAACTTGACATATAGCATGATATACAAATGAAATATCTCTTTTAGCATGTTTTAACATTTTTTATGCATGGCAATCATACTTAGTGCATTTTTGTACTAACCCATACTTTTCCTACATTTTTTCCAACTGTAGGGTCCGGTTCTCAAGGTGGTCATCATTGTGGCTAAAGCTTGGATTTGCTTATTCTCCTAGCTTGTTGGTGAGTCCTCATGATTCGAGGATAGATGTTATTTCTTTGTAGTTCTTTTCTTGTATTTCCTTTTCGGACTATGTTGTATGGGTTGTGACCCTATTGGATTCAAGTATTGTAATAGATGGCTATATTGAGACAAGTCTAGACTTCTGCTTTCCTTTATGAAAATTTTAAGACTTGAAAATGTGTTTTAATCTTTATTGTTCTATACTTATGTTATGATATGCTAAGTGGATTACATGGAGCCTTTCGGGGTTCTATGTGCCTTGTTACATCTAGGGTGTACCCCTAGGTCGTGACAAACTTGATATCAGAGCACAAGGTTTAGAATGATCCTAAGATGATATCTCATAAGCCACATCTAGTAAAGTTTTGTTCATAGTGTGAAGCGCACCACATTTATGAATGAGAGGATATAAGATGTTTATAAAACTTCACTTCTTGAGTACTCTAAGTTATTCCATAGAGTTTAATTCTATAAGATATCTCTCCTAATCCTTGCCCTATGTTCTTCCAGAAATGAATACTAAAAGGGAAAATTCTAGAAGAATGGAGGGTGACAATGTGAATCAAGAAGCTCCTCCCCAAGATCCTCAAGCTCCGATTTATCCTTCGGCTATGTCGAATGTGGAGGTTACGTCGGCTTTTCAAATGTTGGCCCAAGCTTTGGCGGCTCAAGCCAATAGAGAGGTTGTAGCTTCGGTGAATCCTAATGTGAACTCGGCGGCTTCAAGAGTGAGGGATTTTGCAAGAATGAACCCCCCCCCCCGAGTTTCATGGCTCCAAAGTGGAGGAAGATCCTCAAGAATTTATAGAAGAGGCTTATAAGGTACTTGCTATTATGGGGGTGACTTTGGTAGAGAAAGTGGAGTTGGCCGCTTACCAATTGAAAAGTGTTTCTCAAGTGTGGTATAATCAGTGGAAGAGAAATAGGCAGTAGGAGCGGGTCCCATAGAGTGGGAGGTGCTTAAATCGGCGTTTCTTGATAGATTCTTTCCCCGATAGTTGAGGGAAGCTAAGGTGGAACAGTTCATTAACCTTCATCAAGGAAGTATGAGCGTGAAAGAGTATGCACTAAAGTTCACTCAATTATCCAAGTATGCTCCAACTATGGTGGCATATTGAGGGATGAGATGAGTAGGTTTTTGACGGGTGTGTCTGACTTGGTAGAAAAATAAAGCCGTACGACAATGCTCAATCATTACATGGATATCTCAAGTCTTATGGTGTATGCTCAACAAATTGAGGATTTAAAACTCAAGGAAAAGTCTAGGGAGGTGAAAAGAGCTAGGACCGGTGATGGAAATTTCTCTAATGCTAGATCCGATGGATATGGTCAACCTAGAACCCAACAAGGGATTTCTAATCAAGTTTCCCCCAATACTCATAGGCATAACCAAGAGAGGGTGTCTAACCCTAGAAGAGGGAGTAATAGTGAATCTTCTTTGCTTAAGCCTACTTGCACTATATATGGAAGGAAGCATTATGGTAGGTGCCTAGCCGGCAAGGATGGCTGTTATGGCTGTGGTAATGATGGTCACAAGATGAGAGATTGCCCGGTGCTTAAGGCAAAAGGGAGAGAGGCCAAGCAAGCTTCTCTTAGTGGTCCGGATGAGAATTCTCCAAAGAAGAATAGGTTCTATGCTCTTCAAGCTAGAGATGAACAAGAGTGACCTCCGAATGTTGGTTCCGGTATGTGTTTTAAGCCTCATTTAGATTCTGGTGTTGCTTGTCTTCTATGACTTGATATACTTGATATGATAGACTTCGATGTTGTCTTTAGTATGAATCAGTTGCATTATTATTATGTTAGTGTTGGTAGAACCCGACTTAGTCATGATGAGTTTTGGGGGTATGTTGAAAGAAATGGTGTTTAGAAAGTCTGTATAGGCTTACCCCCAAGGGGGAGATGGTGTGCCTAGATAGCTAGGTCGTTGAAGTATCTTAATGTTCATGGTTTGGGTTGCTAGAGGTTTTCACCTTGAGAGGTGTAAGGAGTTTGGGAAAGTTTAGTCCCCATTTTGCAAAGCCCTTATGAGATCTTAGACCGGCAAGTTACGAAATAGAAGAACTAGGAAGTTGCTTCCATGAAAGTGTTAAGGAGTGGTCTTGTAGTGAGGGTTTTAGTTGAGGGTGCTACTTGGGAGGCCGAGGCCGATATGAAGTCCCGATATCCTCAT
Source organism: Solanum etuberosum (assembly GCA_029582245.1). Taxonomy (NCBI): domain Eukaryota; kingdom Viridiplantae; phylum Streptophyta; class Magnoliopsida; order Solanales; family Solanaceae; genus Solanum; species Solanum etuberosum. The sequence continues at coordinate 17,548 of JAJONR010004455.1, forward strand.
TTCTTTCCTTCTACTCCTACTCTAGCTTAAAACAAAGAGTTCCTCTTGGCTTGTTTTATGTTTTGGAGGTCATGTGTGATTTATATGTTTCTATGATTTCCTTATGTTATGCATGTTCTTGAGAAATTTATGTTTAGTAATAAAATGAATTTTCATGACTGATTTTCCTCACGTTGTTGTGTATTCGAGTTGCCTATATGTTTCATTAGATGAATTGTTAAACATGCTTTAGTTATGCTTTTAGAGAGTAAATTGCATATTGACTCCTTGAGATTGTGTTGAGCATGCTTGTAGTTTGGAGAAGGTAGTTCCTCCTATGAACATGAGTAATGTTGAAATTTCATGCATAATGGGTTGTTAGATGTAGTTCTTACTTCCTTGTGATGCATTGATTATGTTTGAGATGGATTTGATATTTCCTCCTTTGAATTATGCATTAATTTTGATGTTGCATGCATGATGGGCTGCTAATCTTCAGTCTTTACTTTTGTAAGGTGTCTAGATCGTCATTCGAAGATGAATGTTCCCAAGGGGGAGATATTGTAACACCCAGGAAATTTAGTAGGCTAAAACTAGAGCTAAACGTTGGGATTAGAGTCAAGGAAGTGGGCAAGGGCCAAGGGAGAGGAATAGGGCAGTCCACTCTCCCCTAGACACTGCCTTAGTGACCACGACCACCACCATGGCTCATGGTGTGGTCCGTGGTGCGCTAGGCAGTGTGCTTGCCAAGCTGCCAAAAGTGAGACCCTCCCCTATGAGCCACTTGAAGGCTCGTGAAGGCCACCAAGGGCCGTGTGAGTGGTCATGGTCTTCACTTAGCCTCAAGGGGGCCAATTCATGAAGACCTAGCCACTGCCTCAAGGTCCACGGAGGGGACAACGACTCGTGGTCATGACCACGGCTCATGGGGCCTCTCGTGGTCCCTGGGCAGGTCACTTAAATGAAGGGTTATTCTGGGAAGTTCCTTTTTAATTGGGTATTAAGTGAGGTCATTTTGCCTTTGTTTTATACACCTATATAAGTCATTTTAAGTCAAAACTCACCCAAATTAAGTCATATTTTACAAACACCCAAATAATTCCCAAAGTTCGTCTCCACTCCAAAAATTCTCTCTCTAGAACTTCAAGGAAGAAGAAGAAGGAAGTTGGAGCTAGGGTTCAAGGAGAAAGGTTTTTCTTCACCAATTCATTGGATTTCATTCTAAGGTATTGTAGTCCTTCATCCATGGATAGCTATTATCCATGGAGCCCCTTCAAATCTCAATTTCAAAGAGAGAAAATCCCCAAAAGCTAGGGTTTGATTCCAATGTCATGGGTTCCTTTAGAAAACGACTTTTATGATTCAATTATGATATATTATGTGTGAATCAATGATTTACTATGATTTTAATATTGAATTTCCCCAAGAACCCATGAAACCCCAAATTACTCATCTATGATCTTGTGATGTGGGTTTGTTGATGAAAGAAGAGTATTATGAGATTATGCAGGTAGTGATTTGACTACTTGAATTATGATTATATCCATGTCTAATGTAGTGAATTCATAATGTGTTGATTGAATATCATCTTTGATCCTTGAAGGGTAAAGTATGAGAATTATGTATTAGATTATGTATGTTTTCATGAAGTTTATGTAAATGCTATGAGTACACTTTGAGAGTGAAGTGTTGATGATTATGTTGTTGTTATGGGCTGATTGAAACGTTATTTTCATGAACTCATAATGAACTTAATGTGAAAGGTTTTCTTACTTAATAGAGGTTCTAGGGTTGAAAGACTTTTCTCACCAAAATGAACCTAAGAGTAAAAGTGATCATGGATGGTGATAGTTGCTCACGCATGGACTAAGGAGCTATTCTAATGAATTAACTTTTTTTGATTTTCAAGGACATCTTTCCATAAGACATGAGTCAAATAAAGACTTAATAAGCTATCTTGTGGGATTTATGCCTATCACCGAGTGGATATTGAAATGAGATGGAGGTTCACACCTAGTTGAGTCCGACTTCAAAAATGGGAACTCTCACCTAGTAAAGTTTGGGTCTCCCAAAGTATGTCTCATGAGATGGAAGCCTTCACCTAGAAAATTCTGGATTTCTAGTAGCAATCTCTGTATCCCATTACTACGTGCCCTGTAGGATAGTTAGCTAGTGGATCCAACTAAGCTAAAAAATGGTTCTACCTTAGGCAAGTAGGTCAACCCTTTTCGGTGTAGGTAACATCAAAGGGGATCATGTGATAGCTCACATGGTCTCATGTCGGTTAAGGCTATATCCCAATTACAATAAGATTAATAACGAACTAAGACATTCTTGAAGGATTATCTCCTAGAGTTCAAACATAATGGACTAAGACATGCTTGAAGGAGTATGTCCTAGAGTTCAAGATAATGATGACCTAAGATTGACTTAAAGAAGTATCTCGAAGTGTTCAATAAAAGGAGGAACTAGGATGTGCTTGAGAAGTACCTCATAGTGTTCAAGAGTTTTAAAAGATGATGAACATGAAGGATGGCCTAAAGTGGTTTACTTAGTATGGGTGGGATTTATGGGGTCTAATTCATGCCTTGCACAAGTATGCCTTTGAGGTTATTCATGAAGTGTTCCTCTTGTGTTGTGATGAGCTTTGTATCAACTTGGTTTATGAGTTTATATGCAATAATGAACTAAGACATGCTTATGGAAGCATTTTATAGTGTTCATGAACCTTAAGAGCTTGAATTATGAACTATGGTTACTCAAGAAGCTTTACTTAGCATGGGTAAGATTTATGGGGTCTTATTCATGCATTGCACAAGTATGCTTTGAGGGTATTTATGAGGTGTTCTATTATGATAAGAAGACTAACGAATTGACTACGGTTATGACTTATGTTTTCCAACTATTTTCATGATGTTGTTCAAACTTGACATATAGCATGATTTACAAATGAAATGTCTCTTTTAGCATGTTTTAAGGGTTTTTATGCATGGTTATCATACTTAGTTCATTTTTGTACTAACCCATGCTTTTCCTACATTTACCCCAAGTGTAGGGTCCGGTTCTCAAGGTTGTCATCATTGTGGCTAAAGCTTGTATTTTCTTATTCTCCTAGCTTGTTGGTGAGTCCTCATGATTCGAGGACATATTTTATTTCTTTGTAATTCTTTTCTTGTATTTCCTTTTCGGACTATGTTGTATGGGTTGTGACCCTATTGGATTCAAGTATTGTAATAAATGGCTATATTGAGACAAGTCTAGACTTCTGCTTTCCTTTATGAAAATTTTAAGACTTGAAAATGTGTTCTAATCTTTATTGTTCTATACTTATGTTATGATATGCTAAGTAGCTTACATGGAGCCTTTCGAGGTTCTATGTGCCTTGTTACATCTAGGGTGTACCCCTGGGTCGTGACACCTTCTGATAGGCAGGGGCAAGGAGGTAACAACAATAGGGCTCAGTCTACAACTCCAGCAGCACCAACAGGTCACCCAACTTAACAGAGTGTTCTGTCTGGTACAGGTGGCGGTTAGCGCCAGAACAGGTTGTATACTCTGCAGGCTCGCTAGGACAACGAAGATTCTCCTGATGTATTCACTGGTACGTTACGTGTCTTTCATTTAGATGTTTATGCATTGTTAGATCCAGGGGCTATACTGTCCTTTATAACTCCCTATATAGCGGTAAACTTTGGTGTCAGTCCAGAAACTCTCTCAGAACCCTTCTCAATCTCTACTCCAGTTGGTGACCCAGTTATAGCTAGACGGGTATACAGAGATTGCCCTGTCACAGTCTCTCAGAAATTCACCTCAGCAGATCTTGTAGAGTTAGAAATGGTAGACTTTGATATCATTCTACGCATGGATTTGTTACATTCCTGTTCTGCCTCAGTCAATTCTAGAACTAGGATCGTTCGGTTTCAGTTTCCAAACGAGCCAGTCTTAGAATGGAAGGGTAGCAGCTTAGTGCGTGTAGGTCGATTTATCTCTTACCTTAAGGCCTGAAAGATAATTTCCAAAGGGTATGTCTATCATCTAGTTTAGGTTAAGGATTCAAAATCTGAAACCCCAACACTTGAGTCAGTCCCAATAGTAAATGAGTATCCAGAAGTATTTCCAGAAGATCTTCTCTGAGTTCCTCACAAAAAGGAAATCAACTTTGGAATAGATCTCCTTCCAGATACCCAGCCTATCTTGATTTCTCCTTACAGAATGGCTCCAGCCGAACTTAAGGAATTGAAAGAATAGTTGAAAGACTTTCTAGATAAGGGCTTCATCAGACCCAGTATCTCTCCATGGGGTGCTCCAGTGTTGTTGTTGAATAATAAAGATTGTTCTCTCAGAATGTGCATTGATTATCGTCAGTTGAACAAAGTCACAATCGAGAATAAGTATCCCATCTCTAGGATTGATGATTTGTTCGACCAATGTCAAGGTGCTAGTTGCTTTTCTAAGATAGACCTTAGATCCTGCTATCATCAACTCAGAGTCAGAGATAGTGACATCCCAAAGACAACCTTCAGAACTCGGTATGGTCATTATGAATTTGTAGTTATGTCTTTTGGACTAACCAATGCTCCTACAGCTTTCATGGACTTAATGAACATGGTGTTCAAATAGTATTTGGACTTGTTTGTTATCATCTTTATTAATGATATCCTCATTCATTCTTGGAATGAGGAGGATCATGCGACTCATCTGAGAGTTGTTCTGCAGACTCTCAAGGATCGCCAGCTATTCGCTAAGTTCAGCAAATGTGAATTCTGGTTACAGTCAGTCACTTTCCTTGGTCATGTGGTATCTAGCGAAGGGATCTGAGTGGATTCTCAGAAAATTGAGGTAGTACAACACTGGCCCAGATCCATCTCTCCAACAGATATATGAAGTTTCTTGGGTTTGTCCGGTTATTATAGGAGATTTGTTGAAGGATTTTCATCCATAGCTTCCCCATTGACCAAGTTGACTCAGAAAAAGGTCAAGTTTCAGTGGTCAGATGAGTGTGAGAAAAGCTTTTCAAAACTGAAGACCAGGTTGACTACAACTCCCGTCTTGACTCTACCAGATGGTACAGGCGGCTATGTGATTTATTATGATGCATCCAGGGTCGGCCTAGGTTGTGTGTTGATGAAGCGAGGTAAGGTTATAGCTTATGCTTCTAGACAGCTTAAGGTCCACGAGAAGAACTACCCAACTCATGACCACGAGCTTGCTGCCGTAGTATTTTCCCTAAAGATTTGGAGACACTACTTGTATGTTGTTCATATTAATGTGTTCACAGACCATAAGAGCCTCCAATATGTGTTCACCCAGAAAGATTTGAATCTCCGTCAGAGGAGATGGCTTGAATTCCTCAAGGACTATGACATGAATGTGCTTTACCATCCTAGTAAGGCCAATGTAGTAGCTGATGCTCTCAGCAGACTGTCTATGGGTAGTGTAGCACATGTTGAGGAAGACAAGAAAGAGTTAGTCAAGGACGTTCACTGGCTTGCTCGCTTAGGAGTTTGCCTTACGAACATATCAGATGATGGTGCGATATTTCAGAATAGGTTAGAATCTTCATTGGTAGCGGAGGTTAAGGAAAAACAAGATAGTGATCCTATATTGCTTCAGTTGAAAGGTTCAGCTCATCAGTAGAAAGTTGAGGTTTTCTCCCAAGGGGGAGATGGTGTGGTTCGTTACCAGGGTCGCTTATGTGTTCCTAAGGTGGGTGAGTTAAGGCAGGAGATCCTTACAGAAGCCCATAAATCCAGGTATTTTATCCATCTTGGTGCCACTAAGATGTACCGTGATCTGCGGGAAGTCTTTTGGTGGAACGGCATGAAGAGGGATATAGCAGACTTTATGGCTAAGTGTCATAATTGTCAATAGGTTAAGGTAGAACATCAGAAACCAGGAGGTATGACTCAAGAGGTTAACATTCCTACATGGAAGTGGGAAGTGATAAACATGGACTTTATTACGGGTTTACCTCGTACTCGCATACAACATGACTCTATTTGGGTGATAGTAGACAGAGTTACTAAGTCCGCTCACTTCTTGGTTTTCAAGACTACAGATTCAGCAGAGGACTATGCTAAACTCTACATTAATGAGATAGTCAGGTTGCATGGGGTTCCCTTGTCTATCATCTCAGATAGAGGTCCTCAGTTTACCTCTCATTTCTGGAAATCATTTCAGAAAGGTCTTGGTACTCAGGTAAATCTCTCAGTACAACATTTCATCCACAGACGGATGTTCAGGCAGATCTTATCATTCAGACCTTAGAGGACATGTTAAGTGTTTACGTGATCGATTTCAAGGGTAGTTGGGATGATCACCTACCTCTCATAGAGTTCTCCTATAATAATAGCTTCCATTCCAGTATTCAGATGGCCCCTTATGAAGTATTATACGGGCATAGATGCAGATCTTCGGTCGGTTGGTTTGAAGTAGGTGAAGCAGCCTTGATTGGGCTACATTTGGTTCATGAGGCTATGGAGAAAGTTCAACTCATCAGAGATAGACTAAACACAACCCATAATCATCAGAAGTCCTACACAAATGTAAGGAGAAGGGACTTAGAGTTTGAGATCGATGATTGAGTTTTCCTGAAAGTGTCACCTATGAAGGGGGTGATGATATTTTGCAAGAAAGGGAAGCTCAGTCCTAGATATGTAGGTACTTATAGAATCCTGAAAAGGGTTGGTAATGTGGCTTATGAGTTAGAGTTGCCAGCAGAACAAGCAGTTGTTCATCTAGTCTTTCACATTTCCTTGTTGAAGAAGTGTGTGGGTGATCCGACATCGATAGTACCATTAGGGAGTGTGGCTGTGAAGGATAGTCTCACTTATGAAAAGGTGCCAGTCAAGATTCTTGACCGTGAGGTTCGCAGGTTTAGAAATAAGAAAGTCACTTCAGTGAAGATTTTGTGGAGGAGTCAGTCCGTAGAGGGAGCTACTTGGGAAGCAGAAGTAGCCATGAAGGCCAAGTATCCTCACCTCTTTCCTTCTAATTCCGTTTCAGCTTCAGGTATAGTTCCTCTCCAGTCTCTTAGTTTACTCTTGCGTAAATTCAATCTCAGTTTCTTGTTCCTCCAATTGTTCTTGTATTTCAGCATATTTGCATGTTTTTGGAACTCAGTTCAGTTAGATATCAGTTTCCAGTACTTAGTGGTAGGGATTGCAGCTCCTTCCCTCCATACTCAGCTTGTTTAGAATTCATTCGAGGACGAATGTTCCCAAGGGGGAGATATTCTAATACCTTAGAAATCAGACTTGGACTTTTCAGCAGAAAAAGGTGAACCACAGAGGGGTTCACGGTCCGTGATCAGGACCACAGTCCGTCACCCTCATCGTGGTTAATACCCACACAGAAGTGGTGTACCACGGAGCCCTTCACGGGCCGTGGATCCCCACATGAGGCGTGAGAAGGCTCGCGGATACGAGGCAGAGCCACCAGGGCTCTGGCATCCAAGCCATAGAGCTCTCCACGGGCCGTGGATGGGTTCGTCATCCAGAGCCAGCAGACCCCCAGCCCTAGTGAAGAACCACAGTGGCCTTCACGGTCCGTGGTCCTTAACACGGTCCGCGAAGTGGACAATAGTTAGGAGTACCAGGGACCAGTAGACACTGGCCAAGAACCACGACCCACTTGACGGTTCGTGTTCACTTTGACGGTCCGTCAGTGGTGCCGTGGGAGGGCCTCGTCAGCTTTTAAGTCAGGGTCATTTTGATATTTCCTCCCATGCATTGCACATTAAAACTACATCGTTTAACACCTAAACTACGTCATTTTACTCAGTTTAAGCCTAGTATTCTAGTCATGACTTACCCAAAAACATTCATTCTCGAAAAGTCATCGAAATTAGAGCAAAAAGGGGAGAAAAGTCAACAGCCCTCTCAAGAACACGCAACAGGTTTTCTTAAAGTTTCCGCCCCAAAATCAAAGGATTTCTCCGTAGATTTCGTCACCAGGTATGTGGGATTTAACTAGTGGATTCATTTCATCCGCTAGGTCCCTAGAATTCAGTCAGATCCTTGATTCTCCATATTTTGTTTAGACCTAGGGTTTCTAAAACCTTGGATAATTGTTGTGATTTAGCTGTTGCAGTGTCCTAAATCGAATTAGCTTGTTTCTTGGAAAGTTTACTTAGTTCCTTGCATGAAACCCAGCACCCTAGTTGTATAAATTCTTTTAGTTCATGAATTATACTTGCTAGGTTATCCAAACAGATAACCATGCTCCAGTTTTCGAATGTTACAGTGTAAGTACCTAAATGTTGCATTCTCAGATTTGCATGTCAGAATATTGAGCTATCCAGTATTTCAGTTATGTTGTGTCATGCACATTTTCAGTTGGGATTAGACTTAGCACCGAGTTGGACTAGGGTTCAGCGTACCCTCATAGTCCTAGACCTATGTGCCTCCGTAGGAGTATAAGTCCCCTCTGTTGGGCATCAGCTATAGTGATCACACCAGCCATGCCTTTATACCCTTGGCAAGGTATATTGGGTCCTCTCGATGGGGCGTATACATCGAACTCCACGTTTAGCTCATGTTGTTTAATGTCGGTTAATAGTAGCTCCCACGGTCAGACTCTTAGTGCATTGGACAAGGTTCTCAGGTTATACTTTAGTATTCAGTCTCAGCATGTTATGTTCATGATTAGTACTTGGTCATTGCAACTAGTTAAGTTTTCAGTTACATTTCAGCATTTATATTCTGTTCAGATTATATCATTTCTCAGTTACGCTTTGTTCAGCTTATATATTTTACTCAACTATTATCTATATCTGGCATGCTCAGTACATTCTAAGTACTGACACATACTCTGCGCTACATCCTTTCATTATGTAGGTTCAAGTACCCAGCATCCAGTTCACACATAGATCGATTCTCGATCTATAATCAGCAGCTTCAGTGGTGAGTCATCATACTTCAAGGACAACAGACATGCTTTGCATTTGTAGCCTTTTATTCAGTTTTCAGTCTTGTTAGAGTTAGCTGGGGGCATGTCCCAGCAACTCTAATTAGTTAGAGGTTTTTCATACATAGAAGAAAAATCAGCTTGAATTGTTAAGTTTAATCCTTCATTTGTTATTAGAATCTTAGTATGCTTTATACATTCAAACTAGTTGGGTATTCCCCACTTTCAGTTATCTATTGATTTAGCTTCCGTATTAGTTTATGTTTTCTTAGATATTTTCAGTATGCTTATGATATGCCAGCTTCAGGATTAACGTGGGGTCACTCATGATCCAAGGTCCAGTGTTACGTCAAGGGGATAGCCTCGAGGCGTGACACTCCACGTTTAGCTCACATGGTTTATGTCGGTTAATAGTATCTCCCACAGTTAAATTCATGTTGCATTGACAATGTATTCAGTATTTACTTAACTATTCAGTTCCACATGTTATCTTCATGAGTAGTACTTGGTCATTGCAGCCCGCTCAGTTTTCAGTTATGCGTTAGTATATCTATTTACATGTTTAGTTGTTATATTGTTCAACTTAGCATATATCTTGCATGCTAAGTACATTCAAAGTACTGACGCATAATTTTGCGCTACATCATTTTATGATGTAGGTTCAGGTGGTAAGCATCCATATCGCGCTTAGCTCGACTCCGGGTCCGTACTCAACAACTTCAGTGGTGAGTCCTCATAGTTTGAGGATGATAGACATGCTTTACTTTAAAGTTTTAGTCTTATTAGAGTTAGCTGGGGCATGTCCCATAACCTGAGATCAGTTAGAGGCTTTTAGACATAGACTAGATTCATCTTGAGTTGGTGGTGTGTTTTAGTCATCATTAAACTTTTCATACATTTTAAATATTCAGACATGGTGGCTTTTTCCCCATTTCAGATATTACCGTGTTTTAAGCTTCCACATAGTGCATATTTTAATTAAACTTGTATAGCTATGCCAGGCCATGTGTTATCTTGGGGTCACTTATGGCACTAAGCACCGTGTTGTGTCTAGGGGTAGCCTCAGGTCGTGACAAACTTTGTATTAGAGCATCATGTTCAAGAGTCCTACAATTTTTGAAATCCGCACTAAGCAGAGTCTCTTTTATGGGTGTGAAATGTGCCACACTTATGAGGGGGAGACTACGAAGTGTTCTAAGAAAAACTTCACTTCTTTTGCTATCCTTATTATGCGGCGGAGTGTGATTCAAATTCTCCTTTCTAATCCATCGTTATGCGTTTCAGGTTATGCCTCCTTATAGATCTAACACACACAATTCTAACGCATGCAATGCTAATGTAGTTCCTCCAGTACTGAACCTTCATATTACGAATGCAGATTTCCGTAATGTGATCCAGCTTTTGGCTAAGACCGTAGCCAACCAGACCAATCAGCAGGCCCCAGTTCCTTCAAACCCCACCGGTGAATTAGATACAACCAGAGTTTAAGAATTTCTTTATATGAATCCGCCAGAGTTTCTAGGGTCGAGGGTAGGTGAAGACCCACAAAATTTCATTTATGAGGTTAAGAAGATTCTTAAGGTAATGCAAGTGACTGGTACTGATTGTGTTGAACTAGCATCATATCAACTCAAGGAAGTGGCTCATATCTGGTTCATGCAATGGAAAGACAACAGGGGTGTGGATGTAGCTCCTGTAATGTGGGACTGTTTTACTAGAGATTTTCTGGACAGGTTCTTCCTGAGAGAATTGAGGGAGTTTGCCCATGATTTTATGAACTTAAGGCAGGGGTTGATGTCTGTCTAGGAATACAGGCTAAAGTTCACTCAGCTCTCAAGGTATGCTCCACATATGGTTGCCGATCCGAGAGCACAAATGAGCAAGTTCTTGTTTGGAGTATCTGATCTAGTAAAGACCAAGTGCAGGAAAGCTATGCTATCGCCAGACTAATGACCCATACTGAGCAGGTTGAGGGATATAAGCTCAAAGAAATTGCTAAGGATAACAAAAAATCTAGAATGGGTAGTTATGAATATTCTCAGCAGAGGTCGGACGGTGGAAATCTCTCACAATTTCAGTAGAGGCCTACATCCCCTGTGCCTTCATCAACTAGCGCTTTGTACCCAGGTTTCGACAGGATCAAAAAGGGAGGGCATCAGGCTCTAAGTATTAAGGGAGTGTTTCAGGTAACTAGACCTTTCCATCTTTCTGAAAGTGTAGTAAAAACCATGTGGGTGAGTGTCTTGCTGACAAGGAGGGGTGTTTTGGGTGCGGTCAACTTGGTCCTAGGTGGAAGGATTGCCCTACTACCAGGCAGGGTCGGGGAGGTAACAAACCTCAGTCTACAACTTCAGCAGCTCTAGAAGGTCACCCCTCTCAACAGGGCGCCTCATCTCGTATATGTGGTGGTTAGTGTCGGAATAGGTTGTATGCTCTACAGGCTCGACAAGACCAGGAGGATTCTCCTGATGTGGTCATGGGTACGTTACAAGTATTCCATTTAGATTTTTATGCAATGTTAGATCCAGGGGATACACTTTCTTTCGTAACTCCATATATAGAAGTAAACTTTGGTGTAAGTCAAGAAACTCTCTTAGAACCCTTCTCAGTCTCTACTCCAGTTGGTGACCCAGTTATAGCTAGACGGGTGATAACACTTAACTACACTTCATCCAATTCTAAGTGTAGGCGGTCACAATCAAGTATAAACCCAATAAAGAGTTGGGGTCGATCTCATAGGGAGTGATACGGTAGAGAATTCAATTACGAAATGAAAGGAGTGTTATAATCATTTGTAGAAGTAGATATTTTCGAAATAATTAAAGTAAATTGCAGGGGTTTGACAACTAGTGTCAATTGGGGGGATTAGAGTGAACAATTAACAATTACAAAAATAGGGGAGTAATCAAGTAAAGAGGGATCCTTGGGGATGTGATCGATTAAACGCCAATTTCTTTATATGGGTGATTGTTATTTACAAAAAGTCACTGAATCTTAGTGGGTAGGCTAGGCTTTAAGTGTAATAGCTATTTTCAATCAACTATTATGAATCAAGAGAGTTCTCTCGAACCTCGACAAGATCAACAAATATGAACAACCCGAAACCTCAATTAATCTACTCTTTCGAGCTAGATTGGTAGGATCGAATCCAGACCCACTTTCTCAAGCTGAATCCACAATAACCCAATCACTACAATCATGAATTGATAGTTTTAATTCTAAAACCTCTTTCCCAAGAAAGCATAGAATACTAAGCTAGAACTGCATTAGAAACTACAATTCATCAATTAAAACTCAACTATCAAATGAACCCACTTCAAATCATAATTAAATTAGCAAATACTAACACCCATAAGATAATTGAAACATTTAATCACATAATCACACCCCCAAGAATGGGGGTTTTAGCCAAACATTATAAAAAGCAAGAAAATGTTACCCACTATGTTCTCCATCAGTTTGGGTAACAAATTGCAAGTCTTCACAATGCTCAAAAACAGTTCAAAATCAAAACCCTACTCTAAATTTCTACTCAAAAGAATAAAAACAATTTTCAGAGTGTTCTAGACCAAAAACCCAGAATTAGAATGTGAGGCAACTCCTTTTCTTCTTTTCAAAATTCTATTTATACGTTTCCAGATTTTTAGCTTTGGAGCCATTCGACGGAATAAGTCGAGCGTCACCGACTAGGTCGGCGATGTGCCAAGTGCTCCTTTACATCACCTTCTTGGGTTGACTATTAACCATCTACTTTCTGTGACTTTAGGCGATTAGGATATCCATTGCTGATCCAGTTGGCGCTTCGCCGAATTGTCACTTACCATCACCGAGTTGGCTTTTTCCCTAAGCTGACCTATTGTAACTTTTGGCGAGCAGAAGAGCAACTCAGCGACTCGCTGAGTGGTCTTGGCGATCATGAGCCTTGCTTGTCTTCAACTTTTTTCATCTTTTCCGCTCCTTTTTGCCCGATAATGTCCTTGCCTTGCTCTTTTGCCTTCATTACTGCAAATTAGCACTTTAACATCAGTTTAGAGCATAAAATAGGCATTGAGGACACTAAAACTCTTTATATTATGCCTTAAATGTGTCGAAATCCCCGACTCATCAACACCACCAACTTAGACTTTTGCTTGTCCTCAAGTAAAACACAAGATCAATCATTTCAATAGAGATGTCTACAAATAGTGCTACTCAAGAATAAACATGAATGCAGATGAGGTTCAATCTACCTATGCAATGTTCAATTGTGCACTACAAATTTCAAACTGTGACTAGCCATCATCTAATAGAATTCAAGCTCACAATGGTTGCTTGAAATGCAAATTCAAGCTCAACAAAAGCATTTGAATGACCTCACATCAAGATGGATTCCATGCTCACACAAAGTTTATCAAAATTTCAGAATTTAGGAATCAAAATCAACTCTCACACTCTCAAAGATAAACACATGCATGATTTTCCTCATAGGCTTGCCCGTATTCTCCAATCAACATGACATTAAGCTCAATCAAGATCACAAAGGTCTTTCAAGGCTTGTAACGAGGCTGAGGGTAAAGGTATGTTTATTTTGGCTAAGTGACTTCTACCTTCATGAAGCATTTCCTGTATTTCACTTTTTCTCCTTTTCTTTCACTCTTTTGGATTTTCACAATCCACCCTAAGTTCTTTTAAGCATGACTCATTGGATACCATATTTTTTATCCATTGTACAAACTTTATTTCAACAATTCTTTTTTTTTATATTTTTCTTCTTTCGCTTTTTTTATATATAGAGGGGTTCCATCTTTTTCAACACGATCCTTCAAGGGTGAATTTCTCAAACTTCTTGATTTTCCTCTTTTTTTATCACACCCCAACTTAGGCTTTTGGCCAAAGTTAGCTATTCAAAAGGACTAATGCTTCATGAAGATTTTAGGTGGGAAGGAAAGAGGTCAAATGTGCTCAAGTTTCATCAAAATAAAAGGATAGGCCTAAATGTGTCAAGCAAGGTTCACACTCTCACAAGGTGGTCGGAAAGAGGTATAATAGAAATTTGGGTTCACTCTTCACAAATTTTGCCTAAGATCATCTCTATCATTCTCCTACATTAGTCGATTGGACAAACGGGGTAAGTTCTAGGTATTATCAAGCACACATTCCAAGACAACCTCACCACACACGACATTCAACACAATCATCCAACAAGACTCTATAATTTTAGCTCGCGTGCAACGATCATCACAAGATTCATTTCAACAACCGGCCAGTCATAATGAGATGCTAAGAGTTCACATATGACTTATGCAACACAAATTTTCCTCATTGGAATCGCACACACATATCGTTCAATCAAAAGCACTATTCAAGTCATCGATATTGATCACAACCAACACTCAAATTTGCAAGAGAATAACCATATTCACAAACATCAAGAGGTGACAAATTTTTAATTTGGGTCACAAACAAAATTAAACATTCACAAACATATTATCCATTAAAACAACCCAAAAGAGGCAGGTATGAATATACCTCACCCCTCCAAACAAAACTAACAATTGTCCTCAAATGTGAACAAAATAGAAAGTCTAAAAATAAAGCTCAAAAAGAGAAAATACCCCCTTGTCAAGCTAAGCCTGAGGTGAACTCTCCATATCTATGACTCCCTCAATCTGGGCATCAGTGCCCGGCTGAGCTTCATCTTTCGCTCCACTGGAGCCCACCATAGATGTATGCCGAAGAGATGCCTCCACAACTGTCTGCACCATCGCACCTTCGAGGTCCTCCAGGTTATCATACACTACTGCATCTCATGTACCAAGCTCCTCCTCATCAGTCTCGGGAGCATCTGACTCGGCATCATCGTCAGCCATAGCAACATCTCCGGTCGTAGTAGCCGGAGGGATCTCAGAAATGGCTGGCAATTGTGTGCTCAGGACCTTGGGAAGGTCCACCGTGCCGAAGAACATAGACAAATCTGTGGATTTAAGCTCATCCACATCAGGTCTCAAGCCAGCAATATCAGCTCTCAAGGGCGTCACATCATCAGATTGACTCCTACCCTGCTTACATGCCTCCACTCTCACCATGAGGGCATCCAATGCAAAGCCATGTGGAATAATCAACTCTCGATGCTCTCTCAACTAAGCCAGATAGGAGCTAAGGTAGCGCCAATGACCCTCTCAATAATCTCAAGAATAACAGCCTTTACCCGGGAAGCACGCACATCAGCAGATTGGGCCAGATGGCCCATCTTGAACAACATAGCTTGGGTCAATGGGGGTTTAGAAGCAGCAGTAGCATTAGAGGGAGGAGGAGCAACAGAACTGGAAGGGACAGAGGTAGAGGTGCCAAGGGTACCTGAAGGCTCACCGGCTTGAGTAAGAGGGACTGTGTCTGGCTCAAGCATCTCTACATCAACAGCTGGGAAAGTTTCCACCGGCGCATCTCTCCTTCTCTCAGCCTCGTCCCTAGTGTACTCGGCCTTGATCCTCCAGATGTTAATAGAGAAAGTGGGAGTCACTTCCACATCCGTCTTCTCTACTAAAGGCACTCGAGCACGCCGGCACAACTCTGTGATCAACACCGGGAACGGGAGAGAAGTCAGAATCCACTTGGCCCTCATGGCCATCTCCTGCTTGATAATCAGGCCGAGATTCGTTCTATCCCGATCCATGATGCTTCCCAACAATGCAGCCTTCGGATGTCGGAGTATGGACTCATTCTGTGAGGGCATCAAAGTGTTGCTGATAAACCCAAATCAAAACCTTGCAGCCATATTCAAATCCTTCTTCTCGATCGGAACTCCTTCCTCAATCCATGGCGGTGTGATGTCCGTGATCAGAGGAGCCAACCAACCCTTCAAGTCATCCAGGGTCTTCTTTTGTATCTGATCCACCATGAAGTACATCACATTCATTGTACACCCTAGCACCTCATTAATGTCGATGCTGCTGCATTTGACCCTTTTTCCCCTCACCACTATATGGTCCATCGGTGCAAATGAACTGGCCTTCTTCTTCCCTTTAAGCATCAACTTCCCGTACTCGACATAGAATTCTCAAACCCAAGAAGGAATGTAGGAGCCTGGGGGCCGGGTAAATATCTCAAATTAGTGGAACTTGATAGTGTCCCACACTTTTGGGTACCGATATACCACTCGTCTGTAGACAGTCGCTTCTCCTCAAGGATGGTCCTCAATCCCACAGCATTTAGTTTGTTCAACAGCCGGGGAGGGGGTGCCTGTATTGGTTGCATCGGAGGCACCTGCTCGACCGTCTATGCTGGAGGTGGAGGAGGTGTAGGAGGCAGTAGGATCATGGACGGATCATGGAGTAATTTAGAGTGCAGCTCCGCTCTCTTCATATGTAAAGTTTGGTCGTCCTCTGGCTAAGATACAGAGATTGTCAATCTATCCCCCAAGTTGCCCTCACTCTGACTCCGATGTAGTGAGGTCGGTGGCATAAATTCCCATATTGTCGGAGCTCGTCTCCGCTGGATTTGTCTCGGCTGGCCCCTTGCCTTTGCCTGTGCTCTTCCACCCCCCCCCCCGAATTGGGGGAAGCTTGGCCTATATGGCTCGGGAGGGAGCAGCACCCTCATCGATGACTATACCCCATGCTCGCTTTTGGGATGGTTGATTTCTTCCTGACACCTTAGGTCTGGCCATACCTGCAAAACAACAAAGAACAAACCAATACATTAGGAATAGTTCGAAAAATTATCGAAGTTGAAAAACTTGCAGGAAAACTCGCCGAGTGGTTCGGCGAACAAAATCAGGTTCGTTGAATGTTCCAGAATAATATTGCTCAGAATTCAGCACAAGTCGGCGATGTCCAGAGCCTTTCAGCGATTTTCTGACACCATTTGGCAAACTAAAAGTAGCTCACCGAATGTTACATAATATTTTTTAAAATTTAGGGCTTAGAAAATGCGATCTGACATACATTCGGCTAGTCGCCCATTGAACTCGGCAAGCTCAGGCATATCGCCGAATGTTACAGAAACATTTCATCAAATTTGGAGGATAAAAAGGCGATCCAAGGGTCATTGGGCTTACCGCCGAACCATTCAGCGATCTCGACTAAGCTCGTTGAAAGGTCCTTAGTGCCAATTTTTTGACCCCGGCCTCCAATTTCCAACCCAAAGCCCACGATAATGAAATTAAACACCTATTCTATGTAATAAAGGTCAGAACCATACCACTAATGACCTCGGGGTAATCAGACTTCCCCCGATTTGTTCAAAATTGACCAATCGACGTCTTTTGCCCTTACGAATGACGTCACCCGCTTTATCATTGGGAGAAATCAGTTGATCTGTACAATTGGGGTTACTCAGACTTCACCAACACCAGACCCAACATATAAACAACACATACCCACAATTTCAATTATTCAACACACGGGATTCGACAATTATAGGCTAAAACACACATACAAACATCAAACGAAAGTAGCCCTAATTTAAAATACACTAACCACACAAGATTTAGCAATAACTTCAACAACATTCAAGCATGCATCAAAAATTATTAAAAATTAAAGCGGGGTTTGAAACACTAACAAAAGTAGACAAAGGAATGCTAGGCTAGCGAGTACACAAGCAAAAATGCACAAATCCCCTGAGAAATTGACCCCCGCACAAAATCGATAAGAAAAAAGGTAATCTAGAATATGAGTTAAAAAGTGCAAAGGTCGGAAAATGAGAAATGAAGAAAGATTTTGAATTTAAAATGGTTGAGGCCTTTTTGACCCTTAAGTTTGTGCGCTAGTCGGCGACACCCACTTATGTCACCAACCATTTGGCGATGCGCCGAATGACGCTTTTTTCCGCTGAAAGTTATATAATTCTAGCCATTACGTTGGTCAATATGGTGGTCCAGATCGGGCTCGCCGACATGATCGGTGAGTCGCCGACTGGTACCTAGGCTCGCCTAATTGCCTCTTTTCCCAAAAATTTCAAATTTTTAACCTGTATATCGAACACCCGTTATTTAAACAACAATATTAAAAACTAAAAACTTGGGTTGCCTCCCAAGAAGAACCTTATTTAATGTCGTGGTACGACGAAGATACGCTTTTAAGATTCATTCTTTGGGTTAACCATGGTATCACTCGGTAGACCCCCTTTTTGCCTTGGGTTTAAATGGGAAGAGATTTGGCTCATCTGTGTTTCCTGCTGCTTAATGGATACCGAGTGAGAAATAACTCTCTGGTTCAGAGATGAGACGTCATCTTTCATTTCGTTTAGCACTTTGTTTGATCCTTCCACTTTGTTGAGAATACGTACAAGCATAACTTCTGCACGGAAATTTTTCAGGATTATCCCTTTTCTCTTTTGGCATTTGACGCTCGTGCAGGGGTACATAGAAATCCTTGTCGCCATCCCGCTCCCTCCAATTTGTACCACGGTTTCACCATTCCCTATCATGGTCTCTCCAACCTTCATCACGCTCTCTATCTCCACCTATGTTCCCGCCTAGCCTCGGATAGTTCGGACGGAAACCTCCTCCTTGATTTTCCAGAAAATGCACTTCCTCATTGTACATAGCCTCAAAGTGTGCATCATCAGGGTTCACTCCACTAACTCCAACGGCATGCACAGCCTTAGAACCAATTTCCATGACATACTTTTATAATAAATCCATTTGGTGATCATCTTGGCAGAGTTTTTATCCCACTCTTGGTCTTTTTCTATTTGTTCCTTTGTCATCCTTAAGTTCAAATGAGACACTTGATCTTCCCTTGTGTACCAAGTACGGTTAATCTTTGTAATCTTGTCAAGAAGAGTAGATTATAATTCAAACGGCTGTTGCATGATTCCTCTTTGAACGAGCTGGTCAGCCACACCCTTGTTGACTGAATCTAGACTCTGGTAGAAATGTTGTAACAACACGTTGTTCATAAGTCCATGAGTTGGACATTGGATCAGAAACTTCTGGAACCTCAACTATGTCTTTTGAATTGGTTCACCATCTAATCGTTTGAAGTTTTGAATATTATCTCTCAATGTCATCATCTTCGAAAGAGGGAAAAACCTTATATAGAACGCAACAGTGAGTTCTTCCCAAGAATTAATTGAGTCCCTTGGTAGGTCAGCTAACCATTTTGTTGCCTCCCCCATTAGAGAAAAAGGGAAAAATGAAGTCGGACAGACTCCTGAGAGATGTTATTGAAAGAAAACAGACCACACACATCAACAAAGTTCCGGATGTGGTCATGAGGATCCTCAGTAGCTAGAGATCCAAACAAACCCTTCATTTTCAACAGCTGGAACATAGTGCTAGTCACATGAAATACTGCAATTCCCACAACCGAAGGCAATCGAGTAGCACCCGCACTTCCCAACTGATCTTCATTGACATCGTGCAAGTTACCGATGTCATCATTGTGTCCAAGTTGGCTAACATTGCTCCCGTTAACATTCATTTCGTCACATGTTTAAGAGCAACCAACAACAAACAAAAATAAGTTGATTCAACTACAAGAAGATTAGTTCACAACCAAACTTCACTAAAAGAATTCTAAACACCACTCCCCAGAAGCGACGTCATTTTTATAACGCTCAACTATACTTCCTCCAATTCTAAGTGTAGGCGGTCACAATCAAGTATAAACCCAACAAAGAGTTGGGGTGGATCCCACAGGGAGTGATACGGTAGAGAATTCAATTACGAAGTGAAATGAGTGTTCTAATTGTTTGTAGAAGTAGATATTTTCGAAACGATTAAAGTAAATGGCAGGGGTTTGACAACTAGTGTCAATTGGGGGGGATTAGAGTGAAAAATTAACAACTACGAAAATAGGGGAGTAATCAAGTAGAGAGGAATCCTTGGAGATGTGATCGATTAAACGCCAATTTCGCTATATGGTGATTATTATTTACTAAAAGTCGCTATATCTTAGTGGGTAGGCTAGACTTTAAGTGTAATAACTATTTTTCAATCAACTATTACGAATCAAGCGAGTTCTCTCGAACCTCGACAAACCCAATAAATGTGAACAACCCAAAAACCTCAATTAATCTTCTCTTTCGAGCTAGATTGGTAGTATCGAATCCAGACCCACTTTGTCAAGCTGAATCCACAATAACCCAATCACTACAATCATCAATAGATAGGTTTAATTCTAAAACCTCTTTCTCAAGCAAGCCTAGAATAGTAAGCTAGAAATGCATTTGCAACTACAACTCATCAATTAAAACTCAACTATCAAGTGAAACCACTTCAAATCAACAATTAAATCAGTAAATACTAACACCCGTAAGCTAATTAAAACATTTAATCACATAATCACAACCCTAAGAATGGGGGTTTTAGCTAAACATTATAAAAAGCAAGAAAATATTAACAACTATGTTCTCCATCAGTTTGGGTAACAAATTGCAAGTATTCACAATGCTCAAAATCAGTTTAAAATCAATACCCAACTCTAAATTCCTACTCAAAAGACTAAAAACAATGTTTAGAGTGTTCTAGATCAAAAACCCAGAATTAGATTGTGAGCGAACTCTTTTTTTTCTTTTAAAAATTCTATTTATACGTTCCCAAATTTTTAGCTTTGGAGACATTCAGCCGAATAAGTCGAGGTCGCCGACCAGGTCGGAGACATGCGAAATTTTCCTTTCCATCGCCCTCTTGGCTTAACTCTTCACCATCTACCTTCTATGACTTTAGGAGATTAGGATTTCAATCGATGATCCAGTCAACACTTCACCGAATTGTCACTTTCCATCGCCGAGTTGGCTTTTTCCCTGGGTTGGCCTGCTGTAACTTTTGGCGAGCTTAAGAGCCACTCGGCGACTCACTAATGTTCTTGGCGATCATCAACCTTTCTTGTCTTTAACTTTTTTCAGCTTTTCTGCTCCTTTTTGCCCAATAATTTCCTTGCCTTGCTCTTTTGCCTTCATTGATGCAAATTAACACTTCAACATCAGTTTTAGAGCATAAAATAGGCATTGAGGACACTAAAACTCTCTATATTAAGCCCTAAATAAGTCGAAATCCCCAACTCAACAATGGGTATACAGAAATTGCCCTGTCATAGTTTCCCAGAAAGTCACCTCAACAGACCTTATAGAGTTAGAAATGATAGATTTGGATTGGTTACATTCCCGTTATGCTTCAGTCGATTGTAGAACTAGGATCGTTCGATTTCATTTTCCAAACGAGCCAGTCTTAGAGTGGAAGGGTAGTAACTCATTACCTGTAGGCTGATTTATCTATTACCTTAAGGCCATGAAAATTATTTTTAAAGGGTATATCGATCATCTTGTTTGAGTTAAGGATTCAAACTACAAAACCCCAATCTTAAGTCAGTCTCAGTAGTAATTGAGTTTCCAGAAGTGTTTCTAGAATATCTTCCTAGAGTTCATCCCGAAAGGGAAATCGACTTCGGAATAGATCTTCTTCAAGATACCCAGCTTATTTTCATTCCTCCTTACAGAATGGCTCCAGCTGAGCTTAAGGAATTTAAAGAATGGTTGAAAGACCTTCTAGATAAGGTCTTCATCAGACTAGCATCTCTGCATGGGAAGCTCCAGTATTGTTCATGCGTAAGAAAGACGGTTCTCTCAAGATGTGCATTAAGTATCGTCAGTTGAACAAATTCACAATCAAGAATAACTATCCATACCAGGATTGATGACTTGTTCAACCAGCTTCAGGGTGCTAGTTTCTTTTCTAAGATAGACCTCAGATTCGGCTATCATCAACTCAGAGTTAGAGATAGTGACATCCCAAAGATTGCCTTCAGGACTCGGTATGGTCACTATGAATTTATAGTTATGTCTTTTGTACTAACAAATGCTCTTGCAGCTTTCATGGACTTAATGAACAGGGTGTTCAAACAGTATTTGGACTTGTTCATCATCGTATTTATTGATGATATCCTCGTTTATTCTCAAAATAATAAAGAGCATCCCACTCATCTGATAGTGGTTTTATAAACCCTCAAGGATCGCCAACTATTCACTAAGTTCAGCATATGTGAATTCTGGTTAGAGTTGGTCACTTTCCTTTTTCATGTGGTATCCAGGGATCCGAGTGGATTCTCAGAAAATTGTGATAATACAGCACTAGCCCTGACCAACCCTCCGATTGATATCAGAAGTTTCTTGGGTTTGGCTGATTACTTAGGGAGGTTTGTTGAAGGATTTTCCACAATAGCTTCACCATAGACCAAGTTGCCTCAGAAAAAAGGTCAAGTTTCAGTGGTCAGATGAGTGTGAGAAAAACTTCTTAGAACTGAAGACAAGGTTGACTACAACTCATGTCTTAACTCTACTAGATGGTTCAGATGGTTATGGAGTTTATTGTGATGTATTCAGGGTAATCCTAGGTTGTGTGTTGATGCAGCAGGGTAAGTTCATAACCTATGTTTCTAGAAAACTTAAGGTCCATGAGAATAACTACCCAACTCATGACCTCGATCTTGCAGCCATCGTGTTTTCCCTAAAGATTTGGAGACACTACTTGTATGGTGTTCATGTTTATGTGTTCACAGATCATAAGAGCCTCCAATGTGTGTTCACCTAGAAAGAGTTGAATCTTCATCCGAGGAGATGACTTGTATTCCTCAAAGACTATGACACGAATGTTCTCTACCATCTAGGTAAGGCCAATGTAGTGGCTGACGACCTCATCATATTATCCATGTGTAGTGTGGCAGATCTTGAGGAAGAGAAGAAAGAATTAACTAGAGATGTTCACCGGCTTGCTTGCTTAGGAGTTTGCCTTATGAACACGTCAGATGGTGGTGTAATAGTCCAAAATGGATCAGAAATTCATTGGTAGCGGAGGTTAAGGAGAAATAGGATAGTTATCCTATATTGCTTCAGTTGAAAGGTGCAGTTCATCAACATAGAGTTGAGGTTTTATCTCAAGAGCGAGATTGTGTGTTTCGTTACCAGGGTCGCTTAGGTGTCCCTAATATGGGTGAGTTGAGGTATCAAATCCTTACAAAATCCCATAATTCAAGATAGTCTATTTATCTGGGTGCCACTAAGATGTACCGTGATCCACAGAAAGTCTATTGGTGGAATGAAATGAAGAGGTACATTACAGATTTTGTGGCTAAGTGTCCTAACTATCAACAGGTTAAAGTAGAACATCAAAAACCAGGAAGTGTGACTCAGGAGATTAGCATTCCAATGTGGAAGTGGGAAGTGATAAAAATGGATTTCATTACAGGTTTACCTCGTACTCGCAGACAGCATGACTCCATTTGGGTGATAGTGGACAAGGTCACTAAGTCAGCTCATTTCTTTGCAGTCAAGACTATAGATTCAGCTGAGGATTACGCCAGACTCTACATCAGCGAGATAGTCAAGTTGCATGGGGTTCCCTGGTCTATCATCTCAGATAGGGGTCCTCAGTTTGCCCTCTCATTTTTGGAAATCATTTCAGAAAGGTCTTGGTACCCAAGTAAATCCCAATATAACATTTCATCCACATACGAATGGTCAGGCAGATCGTACCATTCAGACCTTAGAGGACATGTTGAGAGCTTGCGTGATTGATTTCAAGGGTAGTTGGGATGATCACCTACCTATCATAGAGTTCGCCTATAATAACTGCTTCAATTCTAATATTCAGATGGCCCATTATGAGGCACTATATGAGTGTATATGTAGGTATCCGGTGGGTTGGTTCGCAGTAGGTGAAGCAATCATGATTGGTCCAGATTCGGTTCATGAGGTTATGGAGAAAGTTCAGCTCATCAGAGATAGACTAAGGACATCTCAGAGTCGTCAGAAGTCCTATGCAGACGTTAGGAGAAGGGACTTAGAGTTTGAAATCGATGATTGGGTTTTCCTGAAAGTGTCACTCATGAAAGGGGTGATGAGATTTGGCAATAAATGGAAGTTTAGTCCTAGGTATGTAGGCCCTTACAGAATCCTGAAAAGGGTTGGTAATGTGGCTTATGAGTTAGAATTGCCAAAAGAACTAGCCGCAGTTCATCTAGTCTTTCACATTTCCTTGTTGAAGAAGTGTTTGGGTAATCCAGCATTAATAGTACCTTTAGAGAGTGTGTTTGTGAAGGATAGCCTCACCTATTAGGAGGTTCCTGTTGAGATTCTTGACTGTCAAGTTTGTAGGTTAAGAAATAAGGAAGTTGCTTCAGTAAAGGTTTTGTGGAGGAATTAGTCCGTAGAGGGAGCTACTTGGGAAGTAGAACCATTCATGACGGTCAAGTATCCTCACTTTTTCCCCTATGTAATTGGTATTTAAACTATGTTGTTTGGTACTTAAACTACGTCGTTTTACTTAGTCTAAGCCTAGTAATCTTTTCAAAAACTACTTAAAACCTTCATTGAACTAAAATCATCTAAGAAAGAATAGAGAGAAAGAGGTGACCATTTCTCCCAAGAACAAGCAGAGGTCTTCTTCAAGTTCAGCCCCGAAGGATTTCTCTATAGTTTTCTTCAAAGGATTTATCTGTAGTTTTCTTCACCAGGTATGTGGGATTTCACTAGTGGGTTCCTTTCACCCATTAGGTCTCTAGAATTTAGTAAATTCTTCAATTTTTCCATTGTTCAGACCTAGGGTTCCTAAATCTTAGGGATCCATTGAAATTCAGATTCTATAGTCTCTATAATGTTAATTACATGCTTTTTTGGAGAATTAGTGCAATCCCATGTATAAAACTCAGAAATCCTAGCTTGTGTTAATTATCAGTATTTCATGAATTATACTTGCTAGGCAGATTAGTCAGACAATCATGCTTCAAAATTTGAATGTCATATCTTTCAGTATATGTATGTTGCATTCTCAGAAAATTATGAGTATTTTGAGCTCCTCAGTATTTCAATTGCATTTTAGCTTTACATTCAATTAGGAGTAGACTTAGCACCGAGTTGGACTAGGGTTCAGTGTACCGTTAAGTCGAATAACTACGTGCCATCTTAGGTTTACAAGTCCCCTCTATTGGACATGAGATTTAGTGATCACGCCACAGGCATACCTTTATACCCTTTCAAGGTATATTGGGTCCTCTCGTTGAGGCGTATACATCGAACTCCACGTTTATCTCATGTGGTTTATGTCGGTTAATAGTATCTCCTACAGTCAGATTCATGTTGCATTGACTATGTATTCAGTATTTACTTTAGTATTCAGTTGAGAATGTTGTCTTCATGATTAGTACTTGGTCATTGCTTCAACTCAGTTTTCTGTTATGCTTCAGTATATCTATTTCCATGTTTAGTTGTTATATTGTTCAGCTTAGCATATATCTTGCATGCTTAGTACATTCAAAGTACTGACGCATACTTTTGCGCTACATCGTTGTATGATGTAGGTTCAGGTGCTCAGCATCCAGATTGTACTTAGCTCGACTCCTAGTCCGTACTCACCAGCTTCAGTGGTGAGTCCTCATAGTTCGAGGATGATATACATGCTTTATTTTTCAGCCTTTACTTTTCAGTTTCAGTCTTATTAGAGTTATCTGGGGCATGTCCTAGCAACTTATATCAGTTAGAGATTTCAGACATAGACTAGATTTATCTTGAGTTGGTGGTGTGTTTCAGTCATCATTAACCATTTCATATATTTTATATATTCATACATAGTGGGTTTTTTCCCCATTTCAGATAGTACCCTATTTTTAGCTTCCGCATAGTGTATGTTTTAATTAAACTTGTATAGATATGTCAGGCCATGGTTTAGCTTGGGGTCACTTGTTGCACTAAGCACAGTGTTGCGTCTAGGAGTAGCCTCGGGTCGTGAAAACAAGGTTGCTTACGATTGGCAATTTTTTTTTATTTTGACACTTGGTGGATTGTGATTGATTCTTGAAGTTTACTGAAACTACCACATTCTTTGGACACATGGTGTTATCTTGTTGGTTTTGGAGGCCTAGTCACCATGACACGTGTCATTGGTTCGGGCTTCAAGGTGTAATTGACCTTTGACTTGAATTTAATAAAATAATTTATTTATTTGTAAAGTCCAAATTAGTCATTCCACATAAATAAACATGGATCCAATCAAAATTTCATATGAATTTAATTTGATAAAATTTATGTGTCTACAAATACCCCTACTTCGAGACTTGTCGAGGTGTAGGCTTATTGAATCTTTGACGACGAGACTCAAAGTATTCATAAGAATATTTTTATCTTTGTGAGTTGAAAATGACATATTCTCATTGACACAGTCTATATAGACCACTACCTGAAAGTTGTCTACTAATAATATTTCTTTGTTATAAAATGTATATAGACTTAAATCTAGTAATATACATAGCTATATTTAGGTAGCACATTTATAGGAATCACTGTAGATTCATCGGAATCAATCTTAATTTATTTCCTTAGTTAGCACCTAATGTATTGTATTTAGTCACTACTAACCTACTGCAATAAGACAAGATTTTCCATTGAATTACATGGTATAGGAGCCTGTTGGCTCCTGTCGTTTTGGCTGTGTTACGGAAGAAGTTTGGATATCTAATCCACTAATTTAGAGTGGTCAGTCTGCGTCACTGCCACCATAGAAGGAGGTGAGTATATTTTCCAGCCAAACCAGTCTTCTCTATCATCTGGGTGTGAAGCCAGTGGCTGTCACACACTGCTCGTACAGTTCGCCTTTTCATCACGCACTGGCACGTGAAGGTGCATGTTCTGGCTGAATTGATTGGGCTTTGAATTTACGGCACCGGCTCATCATTTCCAGGGAATCTCTGGTCTGTTCTGGTGTTAAAACATGATTCGGAAAGTCTGTTCATCACTTCTAGGTTTTTTCTGTTCTGCGACATTGAATCTGGTTTATGATTTATGGCTCCGTGGCTGCTAGCTCCTACTTAAGTTCAGATAATTGGTGTTGTGTGGATAAACTGCTGGTTCAGGATTTCTTTTTCTAAACTACTTATTTGGGTATTTTATTGTTCATTGCTTGCTGAATCTACTGGTCAAGTAGTCAATTTCTTTATTCTGCGTCGACAATTGGTTTCTTGGTTGATAAAATCATTTGACACTGTTCATCGGTGTTTGTGGGGTCACGAACTGACGTACATGCTTCTAGTTATTGGTATACCATGAGTTAACGATATTTTTGATACATTTCACTTAAGAGTTGTGTGTGTCTAGGGCCATTTTGTAGTAGAAATAATGTTTTATGTGTTATGTTTGCAGGAAATAGGCTTGGACGCGGTTGAGTGAGATGACAACTGAAATTGTGCAGAAGGAGCCACCCACGGACACGATCCATGGACCGTAAGTCCTTCAACAGTCCATTGATGGGTAGGCGTAGACAGAGCATCAGGGAAGTCTGACCAAGTGTGGAACCACGGATGCAACTAGCAGATCGTAGGTCAACCCAAGGTCCGTCCTACACATCTGTCGTTGATGAACTGGGAGTTAAAGTTCCAGTACCTGATGAAAATCCCAAGTGTGGAGCCACGGAAGAGGACCCACGGACCGTAGATCAACCTAGGGTCCGTCCTGCACGTCCGTCGATGATGAACTGGGAGTTGAAGGTTCCAGCCTCTGCTGAAAAAGTTCTAAGTGTTGACCTACGGAGGGGGCCTATGGACGGTAGCTCGACCCACGATCCGTAGGTCGAGTCGTCGATCAAAGTCGCGTTCCAGAAGTTTCTTTCCTTATTTTGTTTCCTTTTTGTTTAGGACATGTTTTTCTATAAATAGGTTATGTAAACCTCACTTTAGGGGTTCTTTTTCTTCTTCTTAGAGGGTTAGACAGTTTTGTTTACTTTTAGTTCTTGGTATTTTCTTTGGGAATTAACTTGCAAACTTTGACAATTTGATTTCCGAATTTTATTTTACAAAATTTTGACTTTGAAATTCAATTGGAAATTTCGGATTTCTTCTACTCTAATAGTAAGTTTAGGAATTATCTTTATAAAAATATGAATTGTGTTCTTTCAAGCATGAGTAGCTAAATCCACAATTATGGTTGGGGGAACCATGAGCAATTAACAACGTATGAATAATAATTAAGTGATTCTTGAATAGTGTTTATGCATGTATTGTTAATTCTTTCACTTAAAAGTCTTTTTAACGGTGCGCAACGTTAGAACTCGCCTCGTTGCTACTTGCCAGACAAACGAGGTAGTTAATGAGAAAATAATTACCAACAGAGATTTAGTGGATGCTATCTAATAGTCTAATGTCAATTTGTATGAGGGTGAAAACAAAGTCATACAATGATGTGATGTCTAATCTGAGGTAAAGGCAAGGGTTAGTAAAGTACACACTCGTAGCTGGACCAAGGTGCGTAGTGAAATTCCCTACTTGGAGGACCAATCACTTAGGGATACCTATCTTACCAACTTTGTATGTAAAACACTAGGGAAGGATTACTATTATTAGGATTACTGCGTTAAGAGCTTGTGGGGAACACATACGCCCTCGTTTCTCTCTCATATTGATAACTCCAAGTTTGAATATTGCTTACTTGTTACTTAATTAACAATCTGTTACTTATTTACAAAAATCCCCCCCTTTAGTTTACTTGTCTCGGAAATAGTTTGACTAAACGAAAATAATCGTTAGTTAAGTTTAAGTTTGAACCATATTCCTTGTGGGATCGACCCAACCTACAAGTTGGGTTCTTTATTCGACAACGATCGCTTATACTTCTTTAGGGATGTGTAATTTGAGTGTATCAAATTTTGGCGTCGCTGCCGGGAAATTTGTGTTTTAGATTAAGTTTAACTACATTATTGAACTTTAGTCAAGTATTTCCCGATTTTACATTTTGTTTTTGTTTTTATTTTCTACAGGTCTCTACTCTAGTGTATGCCAAGTACACGGAGTCGAGGTGAACCACTGACCCCCTACAATCTTGAGTTGAATAAAACTTTGAGAAAAATGGATAATCAAAGGGTCCCAAATAATCCAATCAGAGAGGATCTTGGAGATGGAGTGGAATTTCAGACTCCAGGAGTTATTAATGTGCCTGCTCAGGTTCATGGTGGTAATCTAATCAGAAATGCGGAAAGGGTTCAGAATCCACCAGCACCGAGGTTTTGTGAGCATTACAGGGCTGATTATGATGCGACCACCTCAGATAGTCCTATTGTTCTTCCACCGCTACCTCCAGGTCACACATTCGTGGTCACTAGCAGTTTGATACAGATGCTTACAACGAGAGGGTTGTTTGTTGGGTCTTCTTCGAAGGATCCCTATACGCATATGGCTAAATTGTCTAGTGTTTGCAAAAGTTGTGTTGGGCGACCAGAGTTAGATATGGATGTTATAGGTCTGAGGGTCTTCCCACTATCATTAACCGGTGATGCTGCGGTATGGTTTTTTGAGTTACCATACAATTCGATCTACACATGGGACCAAATGCACAAGGTGTTCACATCAAGATACTTTCTGGTGTCCAAGAAGTTAAATCACAAAGATAAATTGAACAACTTCACGGCATTACCTGGAGAGTCGATAAGCAGTTGTTGGGATAGGTTCACTGGGTTCATCAGAAATTTTCCAAATCACCGCATTGATGATGAGTCTTTGAAAGAGTATTTCTATAGAGGGCAGGAAGACAATGAAGGAATGTGCTTGATACTATTGCTGGAGGATCTTATTATGAGTGCACCTTCGAGGAGATAGCTGAGAAGCTTGAGCGGATTTCTCAAAACAACAATGCCTCGAGCACTAGAAAGGCAAACACTAATAGGACCACGTTCGTTGTTCAAGCCGCACCAAACCAAGCCAATGATGAAATTCGGGAAGAGATGGCACAGATGAGAACATAATTGGGTTTGGTACTAAAGCATGTGAGTGGGAGTGCAGAAAAGGTAAATGCGGTGAATTATCTAACTAGGTCTTCACCACCACTAGTTGAGGAGGATGCGTACTTGGTAAATGATTAGACGGGGGGTTTTCGAACCAACGCCCAAGGTTCCAACTCGGATAATTAGCACCAAGGTCAAGGAAACCAAGGTCGGAACTATGGAAGCTACAATCGTGAAGGTAACTACAACCGTGAGGGTAACTATGTCTGGGATGGGACCTACAATCGTGACATCAACTACAACCGAAACAACTATGGCAACAGGAATGATAAGGCGGGGCCTTATGTTCCTCCTGGTAATAGAGAGGGTTGTAGTAGTATGTCAAGAATTGAGGATATGATGCAGAAGATGATGAAGCGGTTTGATGCAACTGATGAAAATTTGAAAGAGATGTGAAATGACTTGTCTGGAATCAGTCAAAAAGTTGATGCCCATGCAGTGTCAATCAGGAAAATTGAGCAGCAGTTTAGTCAGTTGTCCGCCATTGTAAATCTACGTCAGCATGGCACACTTCCTAGCAACACCATCCAGAATCCAAAAAATGATAGGCATTGTATGCAGTCACTACTCGCGGAGGAAAGCAGACCATAGACCCTCCTATGCCGTCCGAGGTTGAAAAAGTGATAGAGAAGGATGAGGATGAGATTGAGGTTACTGAAAGTCCAAAAGATGATATTGCAAAGGAAGCCGAGGTGACCTAAAAAGTTATTCCCATGCCTAGACCTCCACCTCCATTCCCACAAAGATTGGTGAAAAAGACCAAAGAAGGAAAATACCACAGGTTCATAGCTATGCTGAAGCAACTGTTCATAAATATCCTGTCAGTAAAAGCTTTGGAAAAAATGCCTGGGTATGCTAAATTCATGAAAGATTTGGTGACCAAAAAAAGGGCTGTTAGTTTTGAGAATGAAGAGAGACTGCAACATTGTAGTGCTATTGCCACTAGGTCACTTGTGTAAAAAAAAGAGGACCCTGGAGCTTTCATTATTCCTTGTACAATTGGGAAGTCACACTTTGGGAAAGTTTTGTGCGACTTGGGGGCCAGCATTAATTTGATGCCACTGTCCATTTATAAGAAGTTAGGTTTAGGAGCTCCAAAACCGACTGCTATGCGTTTACTTATGGCCGACAGAACTGTGAAGAGGCCCGTTGGAGTGCTCGAAGATTTCCTTATGAAAGTGGGGTCGTTCATTTTTTCCGGCAGACTTTGTGATACTCGATTGTGAGGTTGATTTTGAGGTTCCCATCATCTTAGGGAGACCATTCCTTGCTACTGGGCGCGCCTTAGTTGATATGGAGAGAGGGCAGATGAAGTTTCGACTGAATAATGAGGAGGTCACTTTTAACATCTGTAGGTCTATGAAGCAAGCAGGTGATGTTAAGTCGGTATCGGTGGTGAATCATACTGTGGAGCAAGCGTCTGAAGTGCCTATTGAGGAAATGATAGGTGTTGATGCACTAGCAATGGTAACATTGAATTGTGACATTAATGATATATATGTCATGAATGACCTTGATGAGTTTCGCCTAAAAGCATATGAAAGTTCAGCCTTGTATGAAAAGAAGATGAAGAAGTATCATGATCAAACGATTGAAAAGCATGAATTTGTTGTGGGTGATTTGGTGCTTCTATTCAACTCAAGGTTGCACTTGTTTCCTGGAAAGCTCAAGTCCAAGTGGACCGGGCCATTCAAAGTCACTCAAGTATTCCCACATAGAGCGGTCGAGCTTGAGAACAAGGAGGGAACAAGGTTCAAAGTGAACGGGCAGAGGATCAAGTTCTACATGGGTAAATCAGAGAGTGTGCAAGAAGTGATAGAGGCCTACTATCTTGATGAAGTTTGAGTAATCAAGGTGTCTCCGTCGTGCCGCGACGTTAAATCAAGCGCTTCTTGAGAGGCAACCCAAGATGTACAATCTAGCCAATTATAGTTTTTTTTCTTTTCGATATAGGAGTTTTCTTCTTTTATTTTGAATTTTTTGTAGCTCTTTTGATAGGTGTTTTATTTTTGTATTAGTGTTGGCTAGATATAGAATAGGGTCTGTGTCTAAAAAGTGTCCAGAAAATGTAAAAAGAAAGTCCTAATGTTTGCTATGTATGCAGGGACGAATGGCAAAAATCTGCAGAAAATAGTTGCGCAGTGATCTACAGATGCCATCTACGGTCCGTGGATGGATCAACGGACCGTCGATGGGGTCCGTGAGGTGGATGTTGGCCCATCTGGCATTTCGAGCACTACTGATGGTGCTCCCATAGTTGGTGAGGGCGCTAGTGATGGCGTCCCTTGTATTGATCCAGTGGGCTCCAGGAAATAGGACCCACCCGCTTCTTGAGTGGTCTTCGGCGCATGTGCGCCACAGGTTTGCTTCACCTTATGCTTTACTTTTGATTTTTGTGCATTGAGGGCAATTGCACCTTATTTTGTTGGGAGTGGGGTAAATGGATTAGAGTGTTAGGGTGAAGTCTGAGTAACCCAACTCACAATCCTCCTTTGGGGTTTTCTTTCCTGTGTTCTTTTTCCCCAAAGGACTGTTTACTTTTATGTTGAACCAGCATGTTTGGGAATGTATGTGTAGAAGTAAGTAGAAGAATAAAGGCATGATGGCATAAAAAGCATGAAATTGATACCCGTCCAAAACTTGTGAAATGTGCTAGAATCTATAAGCTTGATGAGTTGAATGTGTTGGATCTTAATATGACATGATAAAGAATCGATTTGACCTCATGACTTAAGCTAAAACTTGAACTGGGTAATCTGATAATCTGATAATGAAATAATGTGCCAAGTGTGAGTGAGAAAAGTTTGAATGTTCAGACAGTAATGTACCAATCTAGAACCTACCCCGTTTGTCCTGCTAAGATAATCTAGGCTAGAAGTTGGGAAATGATCATAGGCTCTTGTTCTAATAAAGTCCACCCAAGCCTAAAATGATCCAACCATATGAAATAAATGTTCCCCTTGATCCAAATGTTTGAGCCTAAAATAGACCACTTCATTCAATACACCTAACTCACCTTCCCTAAAATAATTGTTTTGGCCCTGGTCCCTCCTTGGACATGTGCACCTTGACTTAGGCCAAAAGCCTAAGTTGAGGGTGGCTAATTCAAAAATTTACCTTGATCTTGGCCCCGGTCCGACATCGGATATTGTGCACCTCAACTCATGCAAAATACATAAGTTGAGGGTGGCTATGAAAAAGGAAACCGAAAGAAAAAGGGTATGGAAAGAGTTTTGTGTTGAAGAGAGAAACATAAAAGAAAAGATGTGACTGTGTGCAAAAGAAGCAAAAGATGAATCACAAAAGTGCTGAAAGAAATAAAGAAAAATAAAGAGAAAGAAAAAGAAGAAAAGTAAAAAAATATGAGCTAAAAAGTCAAAGGTCACATCTGTGTTGAAAAGAGTCAAGGAAAAGAAAAAAAAATAAAAAGACGTCAAGAATTGGTTTAGAAAAAAGGTAAAAAGCCAATGTAATGTCAAGGAGGGCAGAAAGTTACTAAAAAGTACCCCAATGTATCCTACCTGAACTTGAGCCTACGTTACAAGCTAAGAAAGTCCTATAGTGACCTTAGTGACTAGTTTGGAGAGTCTATGCAGTGAAAATAAGGGCAAGCCTATGGTATTGAGCACTAACTGTACTTGAAGTCACTTCTGAGCGTGAGTGTTGGATGAATCCTTAAACTCAAAATTCATATTTATTGTGTGAAAAAGGGATTTCGTTTGAAGTGAGGGCATTAGTTACATTGTTGGAAAGTTGGTACCTTGGTGATTGTGAAAAAGTGTATGTTGTGATGTCTATTGGTCAATCTATGTCATATCTTGATCCGCATGAGTTAGCTTGTTGAGTCTAGATGAAAAGTTTTGCACTAAATAAGGGATGTGAGTTAGAAAGCCATGTGATTGCTTGAGTTTGAATGTCTGCTGCTACACAAGTGTCGTTTAGAGTTTTAGTGCGTCGCTTGAGGACAAACAATGAGTTTAAGTTGAGGGTGTTGATATACAGTGAGTTTACGGTATTTTTGATACATTTTACTTAAGATTTGAGTGTGTCTAGGGCCATTTTGTAGTAGAAATAATGTTTTAATTGTTATGTTTGTAGGAAATAGTCTTGGACGCGGTTGAGTGAGATGACAGCTGAAATTGTGCAGAAGGAGCCACCCACAAACACGATCCACGGACCGTAGGTCCTTCAACGGTCCGTCGATGGGTAGGCGTAGATGGAGTATCATGGAAGTCTAACCAAGTGTGGAACCACAGATTCAACTGACGGATCGTAGGTCGACCCACGGGCCGTCCTGCACATCCGTTGTTGATGAAATGGGAGTTGAAGTTCCAGTACCTGATGAAAATCCCAAGTGTAGAGCCACGGAAGAGGACCCACGGACCGTAGATCAACCTACGGTCCATCCTTCATGTCCGTCGATGATGAACTAGGAGTTGAAGGTTCCAGCCTCTGCTGAAAAAGTTCTAAGTGTTGACCAACGGAGGGACCTACAGACCATAGGTCGACCCACGGTCTGTAGGTCGAGTCGTTGATCAAAGCCGCGTTCCAGAAGTTTCTTTCCTTATTTTGTTTCCTTTTTGTTTAGGACATATTTTTCTATAAATAAGGTATGTAAACCTCGTTTTAGGGGTTCTTTTTCTTCTTCTTAGAGGGTTAGACAGTATTGTTTACTTTTATTTCTTGGTATTTTCTTTGGGAATTAACTTGCAAACTTTGGCAATTTGATTTTTGGATTTCGTTTTACAAGATTTTGACTTTGAAATTCAATTGGAGATTTCGGGTTTCTTCTACACTAATAGTAAGTTCATGAATTCTCTTTATCAAAACATGAATTGTGTTCTTTCAAGCATGAGTAGCTAAATCCACAACTAGGGTTGTGGGAACCATGAGCAATTAACAACGTATGAATAATAATTAAGTAATTCTTGAATAGTGTTTATGCATGTATTATTAATTCTTTCGCTTAGAAATCTTTTTAACGGTGCGCAACGTTAGAACTCGCCTCGTTGCTACTTGCCGGACCAATGAGGTAGTTAATGAGAAAAGAATTACCAACAGAGATTTAGTGATGCTATCTAATAGTCTAATGTCAATTGGTGCGAGGGTGAAAACTAATCCATACATTGATGTGATGTCTAATATGAGGTAAAGGTAAGGGTTAGTAAAGTACACACTCGTAGCCAGACCGAGGTGCGTAGTGAAATTCCCTACTTGGAGGACCAATCACTTAGGGATACCTATCTTACCAACTTTGCATGTAAAACACTAGGGAAGGATTACTATTATTAGGATTACTGCGTTAAGAGCTCGTGGGGAACACATACGCCCTAGTTTCTCTCTCATATTGATAATTCAAAGTTTGAATCTTGCTTACTTATTACCTAATTAACAATCTGTTACTTGTTTACCAAAATCCCCCCCCCTTTAGTTTACTTGTCTCGGAAATAGTTTGACTAAACGGAAATAATCGTTAGTTAAGTTTAAGTCTGAACCATATTCCTCGTGGGATCGACCCCAACCTACAAGTTGGGTTCTTTATTTGACAACGATCGCTTATACTTCTTTAGGGAGGTGTAATTTTAGCGTATCAGTTATACTTGTTGTTGATGATTTCATATGCTACTGAAATATTTTGCGAAAATGACTGAAATTGTGCCTATATCTTCGGATAAAAGAATTTTGGTTTCAGCAGAAGAGTTTGAAAAATCTCGCAATATCATAACTTACAAAAGAAATTTGTTTCAGTTACTACCCTTTTTGAGTCAGGAAAAGCATGTCTTATATCCTCTTCGAATAAATGGGTGATCGATTCAGGTGCCACAGATCACATGACAGGTAATCCTAATATATACTCTAGCTTTCGATCACATGGAGTACTCTCTCCTGTGACGGTTGCTGATGGTTCTCTCTGTAAGATTATAGGATCTAGGACTGTAAAACCAACATCCTCTATTACCTTGTCATATGTATTAGGTCTACCAAAGTTAGCCTTTAATTTGATGTCTTCTAGCAAGCTTACTAGGGACCTAAATTGTTATATCTCGTTCTTTCCTGATCATTGTTTGTTTCGTGATCTGAAGACAAATAAAGTTATTGGAAAATCACATTTATCTGATAATCCCTACATTCTTGATGAATATTGGGAGCCTCGATTTGTTGCATGCTCTAGTGTCGTGTCTCCATTTGAGGCACATTATCGATTGGGACATCCTTCTTTGCCTACGTTGCAGAAGCTTTGTCCTCAATTTCAAAATATTTCTTCAGTGGATTGTGAGTCAAGTCAATTTGCCAAACTCCATCGTAGCTCAAAAAATCCAAGGGTTAATAAGCGGGTGGAGTCGATTTTTTAGTTAGTTCATTCTGATGTTTGGGACCATGTCATGTTGTTTCCAAAACTGGATATAAGTATTTTGTCACATTTGTGGATGATTTCTCTCGAATGACTTGGATTTATTTTTTGAAGAGTCTTTCTGAAGTGTTTACTCACTTTTGTGCCTTTTGTGCGGAGGTCAAAACTCAGTTCAATACCTTGGTGCGTATTCTAAGGAGTGATAATGCTACAAAATATATGTCAGAATTGTTCCAATCCTATATGAGACAACACAGTATTCTCTGTCAGACTTCATGTGTTGATACACCCTCTCAAACTGGAGTTGGCGAGAGAAAGAATAGGCATCTACTTGAGACAGCTCGAGCACTTTTGTTCCAAATAAAGGTCCCTAAAGAATTTTTGGCCGATGAAGTCTCTACAGCTTGTTTCTTGATTAATTGCATGCCATCGACTGTTCTTCTTGGTAATGTGCCTTACAATGTTCTTTTTCCAAACAAGTCACTATTTCCCGTGGAGCCTAAGGTGTTTGAAAGCACATGCTATGTTCGAGATGTTCGGCTATCTGTTACCAAGTTGGACCCTAAAGCATTGAAGTGTGTTTTCTTGGGTTATTCTCGCCTTCAGAAGGGCTATCAATGCTATTCTACAAAGATTGGTAAATATTTGGTGTCAAATGATGTGGTATTTTCAGAGACGACACCATTCTTCTATGCACCTCCAGTTCGACAACTCAGGGGGAGGAAGATGAGTGGTTAGTCTATCAAGTTACTCGTGTTGTGACAAAACAATCAGATGATGTCCTTCAATCTCTTAGTTCCCCTATTGAACATCATTTGACTACTGGGCCCACATATTCTGCTCCGGCAAGACCACCAATTGTTCAAGTTTATTCGAGAAGATGAGAGATCGATGATACATGTTCTACACCGGTTCCTTTGTTATCAAATCTTTCTTCACCCGATCCTTCAGATGATCTTGATCTCCCTATTTCTCTTTGCAAAGGTAAAAGGACTTGTCATTCGACGTATTCCATTGCTAATTTTGTTTCTTATGACCGCTTATCCTCTACGTCAAGGTCCTTGGTTGCTTTTTTAGACTCTATCTATGTACCCAAAACAATGAAGGAAGCTTTGAATCATCCTGGATGGTATGATGTGATGCTTGAGGAAATACATGCCTTAGAGGAAAATCACACGTGGGATTTAGTGGATTTACCTAGTGCGAAGAAACCAGTGGGATGTATATGGGTGTTCACAGTTAAAGTAAATCCAGATGGTTCAGTGGCAAGACTTAAGGCCAGGCTTGTGGCTAAAGGGTATGCTCAAACTTATGGGGTGGATTATTCAGACACTTTCTCTCCAGTTGCCAAACTTACTTCCGTCCACTTGTTCATTTCTCTAGCTGCTTCTGAGAATTGTCCTTTACATCAGTTGGATATCAAAAATGCATTCCTTCATGGTGATCTTCAAGAGGAAGTATATATGGAGCAACCTCTGGTTTTGTTGCTCAGGGGGAGTATGGGAGAGTGTGTTATTTGAAAAAGTCTTTGTATGGCTTGAAACAGAGTCCGCGAGCTTGGTTTGGGATGTTCAGCGAGGTAGTCCTGGAGTTTGGGATGAAAATGAGCAAATGTGATCACTTAGTCTTCTACCGACAATCAGCAGTTGGCACTATCATACTGGTTGTGTATGTTGATGACATTGTCATCACATGAAGTGATTATGTGTGAATCTCTTCCCTCAAATCTTTCATGCATACTAGGTTTCATACGAAAGACTTGGGTCAGTTGAAATAGTTTTTGGGTATAGAGGTGAATAGAAACAAGAAGGGAATTTTGTTGTCTGAGAGAAAGTATATTGTTGATCTTCTTGCAGACACTGGAAAGTTAGCTACTAAACCTTGCAGTACTCCAATGGTTCCCAATGTGCGGCTTATGAAAGATGACGGATACCTCTTTGATGATCTCGAGAGATATAGTAGGTTAGTTGGGAAGTTAAACTAGCTCAGTGTGACTCGTCCATACATTGCTTTTGCAGTAAGTGTTGTTAGCCAGTTTATGTCCTCGCCTATAGTCAAACATTGGGCAGCTTTGAAGCAGATTTTATGTTACTTGGAAGGAGACCTTGGACTTGGGATATTGTATAGCAATCATGGTCATACTCGTGTTGAGTGTTTTGCAGATGCTGACTATGCCGGATCCAAAATTCACAGGAGATCGACTATAGGCTATTCTGTCTTTGTTGCAGGGAACCTAGTTTCATGGAGAAGTAAGAAGCAAAGTGTTGTAGCTCGATCTAGCGCAGAATCAGTCTATGTGTGAGATTATGTGTATACATCATCTTCTAACTAAAATTGGGTTGGAACATCATACACCAGCAAAACTTTGGTGTGATAATCAATCTGCCTTGCATATTGCCTCAAATCCGGTGTATCATGAAAAAACTAAACATATTGAGGTTGATTGTCATTTAATTCATGAGAAGATTCAGGAAAATTTGATTTCCACTGGCTACGTGAAGACAGGAGAGCAAGTAGCT
>JAJONR010004456.1:0-48611 GCA_029582245.1 Solanum etuberosum
ATCAATTCAGTATAACATAAACGAAACTTTTTGGAATAGTTCTAATTATCATCAATTATTCTTTAGTTATTTTGATACTTTTTGTTGAGTCGTACGTCAAAATTTAATAATATTACTAGCATTCTTATTTGTTTCATAAAGATTATCAAATACTAATTCAGTTACTTTTTAAATATATATTTGTGATATTTTTATACTTATATTAGTTGAAGTGGGTTCTTGTACTACTTTTTATGAAAATAACTAATGACTAGTTAATAATATACAAACTATCTCAACTATTTACTTTTATCTTCCGGTATTAAATTATGAAGATACTTTAATAAATTTTATAATTTTGTTAAGACAAGATTGGGAGATCACTCAAGAACAAATCTAAGGTATTGTAAGTTTTGTTTTATCTCCTTAATATCTATAATTGAAATAGAAAATATTAATATGTTATTCAAATCTATAAAAATATTTTAAAACTCCATAAAAAGTATTGTAATTCACAATAATTAACAATTCAAAACACTTAGAAAGTATTTGAAAAAATTATGATTTAGAAAAAATCTTCCTTGAATGTCCAAATTAATAGTAACTAAGATAAAATATTCCTTGAATGTCCAATTTTTTTTACTTTTGTTAAGATACAAATAGGAAAACATTAGAAAAAAACAATGATATAGTAGGCTTTCTTTTCTCTCCTTAATTTTCATTATTACAGTAGAAAGAATCAATGTGTTGTTCCAATCTAACATCAACATGATTACTCCATAGAAAGTGATATTTAATATTACCCTGCGGATGGAAGTAAAAAACAAGTTTGATATGTAAGTATTCCAAATGGTCCCTCACTCATTTTTATTTTTTTCTTCTTTAACAGATTAATTAGAGATCATTGAAAAAATGGAACCATCTTGTGTTTTATTGTTAAATTGGCTTCCAAACTATGCCATCTACTTGGTAGCTTGATGTTCATATCTCCAAGATTGTTGCTGACCAGAAGCAGGCATACCAGCAGAAGCTCTTGCTATCACGGTAGTTCCTTCAACAATACTTGATAACTTGTTAGCTGGTAGAATTTTTAATAGGATTGCAATAAGTTCATGAAGAAATCTTACAACCTAAGCAAGAACCAGGCTGTTGTTAAATTTGCAGAGATAGAAATGTAGGAAATATAGAAGGAAAATATTTTTTTTAAAGAATACTCTAGTTTTATATAGGTTACTTAAGATTACTTGAGATGATTAGAACCATCAATTACAGCTCTATTTATACTAATAAAAATGTAAAACCAATGGTCTTGCACAAATAACTAGCTATATGTATCATAATTTACTAGATACATGTATTACAAAATACTAAAAAACTTCTTGAAAAACTAAGAGGACAATATTTGAAGACTAAACATTAAGGTGTGAATACATTAATTCCAACACCCCCCCCCCCCCCCTAATGCATTTGCTTGACAACTCTAATGTCTTCTTGAAGATGGCAAAACTTTTCTCTTGAAAGTGCTTTGGTGAAGATGCTAGCAAGTTGTTCTCCTGTCTGACAATAATTGTAACTGAATTTCGTCTTTCTCTTGTGCTTTTGAATATCTCCTTCTTGATTGAGTTTGGTTTTGTAAATCCATTTTAGACTTACAACTTCTCTTTCTTTGGGTATAGTCAGACACTCCCAAGTATTATTTTTCTCAATCATCTGAATTTCTTCTTCCAAACATCATGCTTTATTGCCTCCTCATAATTTTCTTTCTCAATACCGATAAAGTTGCATCTTTGATAGATGTCACTCAACATTTTTGTTCATCTTAGAGGCGGTTCTTCATTATCTGAATATGAGATTTCTCCCAAGGGGACATCTTCCTCTTCCTCATCCACTTCTTGATTTGACACATCTAAAAATATGATAGAATTATTCTCCACCTTTTAATCTTTCGAATTCCATGCTATTTTTCATCAAAAATGACATCTCTACTAACAACAAGTTTGTTAGTTTTGACATCGAGAAGCCTATAGCCTCTAGTCACATCACTATAGCCAAGAATTATACATTTTTGATTTTCATTCAATTTTATTCTTTTCTCAGCAAGTATATGAGCATAACAAATACACCCGAAAATTTTAAAATGACTTACAAAAGGTTTATTCCACTCCAAGCTTCATTTGGTGTCTTGTCCTTCAATGCCTTTGTTGGACACCTATTGAGGATGTACACCACTGTATGTACTGCTTCTGCCCAAAAATATTTTGGCAGCCCTTTCTCATTCATCATTGTTCTGGCCATTTCAACAATTGTTCTATTTCTTCTTTCAGATACACCATTTTGTTGAGGAGTGTACCATGCTGTAAGTTGCTTCTGAATGCCTTCATTTTTGCAATTTTCTTCAAATTCTCGACTTGTGTATTCACCTCCTCTATCACTACGAATGGTTTTGATGCTGCAACCTTTTTTCTTCTCAACAATGGATTTAAATTTCTTGAATGTAGCAAATGCTTCTGACTTTTGTTTCAAGAAATAAATCCAAGTCACTCTTGAAAAGTCATCAATAAAGATTAGAAAGTACCTTTGACTTCCAAGAGATGGAGTCTTCATTGGTCCGCGAATGTCGGTATGGATTAGTTTCAAAAGTACACTTGCTCTCCAAGACATCCCTTTTGGAAAAGACTTTCTATGTTGCTTTCCCATTATACAACTTTCACATGGATCCACCTCAGTATGTATCTCAGGAAGGCCTTGCACCATGTCTTTTTTCTTGAGAAGCTTCAAACCATGAAAATTCAAATGAAAAAATCTTTTGTGCCAAAGCCATGAATCGTCTACAACTTCATTTTTGAATGCATTATAATGAAATTATAAAGGAAAGTTTCTTTTTATCATCTTAACTTCAACAATGACTTGTTTTGGCTTAATTTTATCATAAATCTTACAATAATTATCTCTAAACACAAGAGAATAACCATTTTTCATGAGTTGACCAACACTAAGCAAATTTTCTTGCAAGTCAGGAATATAAAGAACATCATGAATTTCCTTACCGCTCCCTTTTATGTTGATTGAAATGGTACCTTTACCTTTTGCATCAACTAAGGCTCCATTCTCCATTCTCAATTTAGTAGTGATACTATTATTAATTGAGAGGAAAGCCTTTTTATCTCCAGTCATGTGATTGCTACAACCGCTATCAACATACCATTCATTGCTTTTTGCTGAAGCATCATACTGAGAAGCAAAGAAAAAGTTTTCTTCATTTTCTTCCTCATGTTCTTCACAAAAAATTGCTTGCTCCCGTTGCTTGTGCCAGCAATCCTTCTCAATGTGGCCAATCTTTTTACAAAAGTTACATTGAGGCTTGCCTTTGTGCCAACATTTTTCTGCATTGTGATTAGTCTTTTTGCAAATTTTACAAAAAGGACTAGAACTTTTCTTATCTTTTTCTTCAAAACTTCTTAGAAGAACCATCATCCTGCTTCTTTTTGGATT
Source organism: Solanum etuberosum (assembly GCA_029582245.1). Lineage (NCBI taxonomy): Eukaryota > Viridiplantae > Streptophyta > Magnoliopsida > Solanales > Solanaceae > Solanum > Solanum etuberosum. The sequence continues at coordinate 3,472 of JAJONR010004456.1, forward strand.
ATAATTCTTCTTTTGTTGATTTTTTGAGAAATTTTGAGAATTCTCATTAGTTCTGAACTGAAAAACTGTCTCTTTGGGTTGATCTCCACGGAAAAATCTTCGCTTCTCATGTGGACGAAATGATCCAACTAGCTCTTTGATGGAGAGCTTAGAAAGATCTTTCGTCTCCTCAGTGATAGCAACAATATGCTCATATTTCTCCGTGACACTAATTAGAATCTTTTTCACAACTTGTTGGTCAGAAATTGTATCACCATGATTTCTCATTTCATTAATAATATTTATGACTCTTATGCAATATTCATCTATTTTTTTAGATTATATCATCTTCAAATTTTGGAACTCTCTTCTAAGAGTTTAAATATTTATAGTGCGTACCTTTTCGTCACCATACACTTCAGTTTCCAAACACTCCCAAGCTTGCTTTGGAGTCTCACAAGTAGCATTTTTTTTTTGCAAAATATGCTCTTGAGACTCCCATTTGGAATTTGCTCAAGGCTTTTGCATCTTCACGGTACTTAGCCTCAAGATTTTTCATCTCTGATGTTGTAAGTTCACCATCGTTTTCTGGCTCTTCAAAGCCATTTGCAACAATAATCCACAAACCTTCAGCTTTTAGATGTGTTCTCAGTCTTATTTTTCGGTATTCAAAATCATTTCCATAAACAATAGAGTAAGAATAACTGAAGAATCAACACCTTTATTTGTTTTGAATGCCATATTTTTTCTTCACCTAACCCCAGATTAAGAACGAAAACCCGCTCTTCATACCAATTTTTAGGAAATATAGAAGGAGAATATTTTCTTAGAGAATGCTCAAGTTTATATAGGCTACTATAGATCACTTGAGATGAATAGAACCATCAATTAGAACTCTATTTATACTAATAAAAATGTAAAACCAAAGGTCTTGCACAAATAACTAGATACATATATCATAATTTACTAGATACATGTATTACAAAATACTAAAAGACTTCTTGAAAAACTAAGAGGCAATATTGAAAGACTAAACATTAAGGTGTGAATGCATTAATTCCAACAAGAAATGCAACACAAAAAAACAAATATTTTATCATGGAAACATTCCTTACTCAAAGGAAGAAAAACTACAACCTACAATAATAGGATTTTTCACCAAAACTTCAGTATCTCCAAAAAGCAACTTTAGATTACAACTCTATAATCAAATGGACCAACTCTAGTACCTCTACTCAACATTTATTCAAACTATTCAATGATTAACTATAATCAAACACTATACTTCCGAGAAGCCAAACCCACTTCTTGTTACAATTCTCTCAAACTCTCTTTCACACTTAGAACAATTATCCCTAAACAATAATTCTAAGATGAAACAATGCAAACTATTCTTTAGAAAGTAAACCTAACTCTAGTTCTTCTTTCTTGATCTCTTTAGTCGTTATGCCCTTGCTGGAAAAATCTCTCGATTGTAGATTGCAAAAGCCGATTTTTCCTTCTTGAAATTATCCTTTTATAGAGGTGGATTAAACCCTAGTTGACTCCTACAAGGAAAGTAATTATTTTCCTAGAAAAGTATTCCTTTTCCGTATAGGAGTCGTTTCCCTTTTTCTTTTCCTTATTTGATAGAGTTTATGTTTAAACATGTTTTCCTTCTTTTAATCTGTATGTGCAATTCCTCTTTTACCTACCTAAACTATCACTCCCTTTGTGTTAAAACACACCTCAATGCTGAGTGAATAAACTTTACTTTCACACATATCAAAAAGACAAAAACAATATCAATCAAACAAGTTTTAAATTAGGTCAATTTGTATTAGCCTTCATGAGATCGTAAAATAAATAAATGAAAGAGACTGTTATGATAATTAAATTAGATATATATATCCTACTGAACCTTAAACTCACAATAAAAACAACAATTGAAAAACAAAGATCAAGAAATTCATAAATGCAACCTAGCTATAAAATCTTACGTCAAATTTAAACAAATAACACATAATCTTAAAATGAAATACAAAAGGAAAGTGTATTACCTTTGTTGAGCGTTGACTTGAAAGCTCGAGTTGACGAACTTGTCCGGGTTCCACCTTTTCTCATTGAATCGAAAACGCAAGGAAGGAAAAAGAATTTAAACTATGAACAAATTTTTTTATGACTCAACTTTTCCCCTTTTTGGGGTGTGAAAACCATATGAAAACAATGAATGGGCGGATTAAAACCGTATGAAATAGGATAAATTAAGAGTTAATGGTCAAAACACACCTAAATTGTCACATTTCTGCTAGTTTCATATACTTCACCTATCCATTGTTTAATTTAACAACCTAACCTATCATTCCCTTTATATTAGAACACACCTTGATGTTGAGTTGGCCAAATATTTTATTCCCCATCCACAATTGGCGCATGTAGGCCAACTCAACATCAAGGTGTGCTTTAACACAAAGGGAGTGATAAGTTTTGTAGTTAAATTGAATAATGGATAGATGAAGTATGAAACTCGCAGAAATGTGATAATTTAGGTGTGTTTTGACCATTAACTCTTAATTTATCCTATTTCGTACCGTTTTAACCCGGCCCATTCACTGTTTTCATCTGGTTTTCACACCCCAAAAAGCAAAAGTTGGGTTGTAAAAAATTTCGTTCATAGTTTAAATTTTGTTTCCTTCCTTTCTTTTTCGATTCAAGGAGAAAAGGTGGAACCCGGACAAGTTCGTCAACTCGAGCTTTCAATTCCGTGCTCAACAAAGGTAATACACTTTCCTTTTGTATTTTATTTTAAGATTATGTGTTATTTGTTTAAATTCGACATCAGATTTTATAGCTAGGTTGCATTTATGAATTTCTTGATCTTTGTTTTTCCATTGTTGTTTTTATTGTGAGTTTAAGGTTAAGTAGGATATATATCTAATTTAATTATCATAACAGTCTCTTTCATTTATTTATTTTACGATCTCATGTAGGATAATACAAATTGACCTAAACTAATACTTGTTTGATTGATATTGTCTTTGTCTTTTTGATATGTGTGAAAGTAAAGTTTATTCACTCAGCATTGAGGTGTGTTTTAACACAAAGGGAATATTTGGCATTATTTAAGCCTCCAACTCCAAAAGATTATGGCTCACCAGATGGTCCTCCGGTGACTTCGCCAAGGGTCCAACTCAGTGATGGGAGATATGTAGCCTACCAAGAGGATGGCGTTGCCAAGGAGAAGGCAAAGGACAACGTCATTATTGTTCATGGCTTCGATAGTTCCAAAGACTTGATGTTACTAATATCCGAAGTATGAAAACTTTTATAACTCCATATTCAGCGTATTCATTTTAGTATCTATTATGTATGTTATGTCCAAGTTCGCTTGCACCTGCAATGCGGTTGAAACTCAGGAAAATCTTGCTGAGTCCAATCTTTAACGTTGGACTCAGCAAAAATTTTCTGATTTTCAACCATATTGCAGGTGCAAGCGAACTTGGACATAACATACATAATAGATACTAAAATGAATACGTTAAATATGGAGTTTTAAAAGTTTTCATACTTGGGATATCAGCAACATCAAGTCTTTGGAACTATCAAAGCCATGAACAATAATGATCTTGTGCTTTGCCTTCTCCTTGGCAACGCCACCCTCTTTGAAGGCTACATATCTCCCATCACTGAGTTGGACCCTTGGCGAAGTCACCGGAGGACCACCTGGTGAGCCACATACATTTGGAGGGGGAGGCTTAAGTAATGTCAAATAAGCCCATCTGAGCATTCCAAGATCACGATATTGAATCCAAGGGAGCTTCTCTTCTAGATAACGATTGAGTTCGCGTGCAATAATGCTGTCATCGTGTCCTTGCCAAAGCTGGACCGAACCTTCATTATCTGGAAAAAGGAATTTTGATATCCGTCGGAGCAAAGTCCCAATTTCCAAACCAACTATCAGGTCCCGATGCAAACATTCAAACTCTCCTTGATGTCGTACCTTCTCCTGGACAAAGACATAGTTCCAGAATTATGATAATCATAATGGTAAGAAAATACTAGCTATGTTAGTGCAGCATTAGATGTCTTTGGAGGCGGAAAAATTACACTATATATACAAGGTAAAAATGTGCGTCTTTTTATGTATATAATAGATATTGACACATTTGTTAATTCACAATGATAGTTATTGTGAAACCATCTTGACGAATCTTTTCACTAATTAAAGGTGAGTCTTTGAGCAACAGTAATGTTGCCTCCGTGTGACCTATAGGTCACGTGGAAGAAACCACTAATGCTTGAACCAGGGTAAGCTGTCTACATCACGTCCGTTATAAGGTGCAGCCCTTTCACGAACTTTGCTAACGTTGGTTGCTTTGTGCACCTTGCCTCCCCTTTTGCATGTATTTGTGGACAAGATGGTAACTTGCAAGAAACTTAAGTGCATCAACAGTTGTAATAAATACTAGATATGCGAACCCGTGTCAGTACAGACTCAATATATGTTATTTGCCAATGCTTCATCTCTTTGTCGGTATGTATCTCTTTCATCTTCTTGGTTTGTCTTGTCCTCTTTGGTCAAATTGAATTATAATTATTTCAAGTTGCAGATGAAGTGTTTGATGAAAGTGATGAAAGTGCTGAGCAAGTTTCTGCTTGATTAACCAAAGAAATCAAAACCTTTTGAAAGTCAAAATTTTAATTTTAAAATATTAAATTAATCAAATCTAATTTTAATTTTAAAAATCGTCAAATCAACTCTTAAAATGCGAAGCCTAAATACCCACAAAACTTTACTCTTTTTTTTTTTTTTTTGATATTGTTAAGTAGTAATACCCATTAACTGAGAATTCGTAGCTATACTAGATGCATAATTCGTAGCCATTTCTTATGGATGTAATGAAATTATTTCGTTGATGTTCAACAATTACTATAGATTCAAGTTAGTAATACAAGTTTTATTTTATTTTTTTTGACAAATAAGCTAAATGTTTTTTAAATAAAATTCATATATTTGAAAACCACATAAAAGTATAATAAATACAATAATTAACAACTTTAAATATTTGCACTTTTCTTTGAATTTGTAGGAGTTTTGTAATTTGAAGTACCAATATTATATAATTGTTTTTTTCTGTTCTTTTCTGAGAGGAATTAATATAAATTCTTTAATTAACAATGAGAGAACTAAATTTCTTAAAAATACGATAACACAGAGTGCAACCTATGTTCTATAATTTGCATTCATTTAAAAAAGTGAAATTTGAGTAGTGCTTAAAAAGTAATATTAATAAATTTCAGTAGGCACGACTAGAAACTATCATGGTAGTAATAAAGCCTCAAAATAATAATTGCATGTGCTTTACATGTCATAATAAAATTCTAAAATTAACTATCCAAATAGACCTCCAAATCAACTAAAATTGAAATGCTTCGGTTATCGTATTATTTGTTGTTGCTATTATTTTTTATCATTTATTTTTATATAGCTTCCTCACTACAGTACTTTCTTTTGATTATGAATTTGATATGCTTTACTTGAGTCGAGAGTTCATCAGAAACAAATTTCTCTACTTTCATAAGGTAGGGTAAGGTTGCATACACATTTAACACCACCCTCCTCTAAGTCCACTTGTGTGATTATATTGTTTATGTTGTCCTTAGTGTTATCATACCAAATTAATTTGGTAAGATTCAATTGTAAAGTATAATATGATATATTGATAACCATAGTTTGTTCGACTTCGACCTATATAATAAGAAATTACAACTTCGCATTTTAAGAAATGTCTCAATCATATACGATAAGTCAAACTTTTTTGTTAGTGAAATATAAAGCATCTTTTAAGGGGATGTTTAGAAAAATACAATGTATATATATAAAGAGAAAATACATAAAGTCTTCCCTGAACTTGGCAGGACAACTTACTTTAGAACTTTAACTTTACATATAATTATTTACCCTCCTAATCTTATTTGAAATGAATTTAATACCACATTAAGATTATAATATCAGTCTCACAGTAGCAAGTACATCTCGCACGCGCCATATCGACTTATCAGCGTCATATCAGTGCCACGTCAATGTCACCTTGAAAATTATTTAAATTTGATTTTTTAGTTCTTCTCTTATTTCATTTTATTTTTTAACAATTTTAGAAAGAAGTAAAATTAGGAAAAAATGAAGATTAACCTAACATTAATTTTTTTTCAAGTTCATCATCATTAACATAAACACTGCCATATATAGTGATATTGAAGCAATAATTTTCAACACCAACAATTTCTTTTTTCAATTTTCAAAATTAGCGATATCAATTTTGATTCAGATCTTGAAAAAAAGAAGACTGACTTCTTAAAATTGAAATTGATATGAGTGAAAGATCAGAAGTAAAGAAAAAAATTGTGAAGGGTTCGACGACGAAGGAGAAAAAAGTGAGAAAAATGGCAGTTGAAGGAGGTTTGGAGCAGGAGAAAGAGGGTGGGGTGGGGGATTCGAAGAACAAGAAATGGGGTGGGGAGTTTCGAAGAAGAACAAAGAGGAGGGGGGAGTGTTTCAAATAAGAAGAATGAGGTGGTGCAATAGTGGCGGCAGAGGGTGGTGGGGTATGGGGAAGACGAAAGGGTGGGGTTGCTAGTAGCTAAGGGTGGGGGTGGTGGGGTGCGAGGAAGATAAAGTATGAAAAATAATTGGCTGAAAAGACAAAAAAGGGACCCACTTATATTTTTTCTCTTTAATTTTTTGCCAATACGCGCTTTTATTTTTTTAACTTGCCACGTCAGAGATTTTGGTGCATTTAAATTCACTTGATATGAGATTAAGAGAGTAAAGAATTACGCGTAAAGTTATAGTGCTAAAATAAGTTGTCGCGGGGGATTATGTGTTTTCTCATATATAAATAACCTCATACTATTTTTATCATGAAATAATCTAACCCAACCTACCTAAAAATAGGGTGTTGATAATCTCACACGATTTTAATCTTGAAACTAAGTTAGCCTAACCTATTCCTACAACTCTATTTCATACTAATTTAGCCCAACCTACTCCTACAACTCTATTACCTACTAATTAGCTAATTCGCATGGTAGAGCTACAAGGAATGTTCTAATTATGCTTGGTTAGGTTCTAATTAAGTTCTAATTAGCCAAGGAACGTTCTAATTATGTTCTAATCAGCCAACTCGCATGGTAGTGTTGGTTAGGTTGATTATGTTGTAAGAAACAAAGTGTTGATCAGTTAAGAACTTTTATATTTAAAAGATGGGGGTGAAGAAAATGAGAATATTGAGGTAAATGTAAGGAAATACTAGGAGAGATAAGATAATAAAGAATGAAGATATTGTTGGGTTTTGGACTTTTTCCCTTCCTATGTGGATAAATAAAAGCCCAATTTGGACTAGCCCACTCTTGCCATAAGCCCAACACTTATGGTACATATGTAAGACTTTGTAAGTCTTATTTTCAGAATTAACACAAAAGAAAAACAGAAAAGATAGCAGCCACAAAAGAGAGAAAAGTGAGAAAAAGAGTGCAGATTTTCGCACACAATTTTCAGCCCTAGCAGCCATTTTCAAATCGCGATTCCCACTTCGTTTCTTGTCCGATTGAGCTGATTTTTGGACAGATTGTTCTTCTCAACTTGATCTTTGATTGAGAACTGACAGAGGTCGATTTGGAGCTCTGTAGCTTCAGATTTCTGGTCGTGAACAGTTCCTGCATTTTGGTGATTTTACTCCTTTCTTCTCTAGTTCTTTGGTGTTATGTTGTAGTTGTTGTTGCTCACTGTTTGGCACTTCTTTGGTGGCCATTTTGGAGAATATTTGTAACTCTTGTTGATTATAGTGGAGCTTTATCCTTGTGGTTTTTACTCTTCACACCGAAGAGGTTTTTCACGTTAATTTGGTGTCTCGTATTGTTGATTTATTATTGCTTTGTCTCATTTGATTTGGTTGATATACTTGCTGCTCCAAAACAGTGCTTGTGTTTGCATTAGTTTGTCTCCTCTTGGTTCAAATAGAAGAAGGGAAAGTTTAGATTTGGGTTGTCTTCCGCTATTGCCCTATCATGCACATTTGTTTGTGCTAACTTTTCTCATCAGATACCTTAGCCAACGAGGGAGTGACCTCTATATTGGACAAGATGAAAAAAGTCAGGTTGAGATGATTCAAACATATGAGAAGAGGTGCGCAAAACCCCAACGAGGAGGTAGACTAAAGAAGTGTTGGGGTGAGGTGATTAGACAGGATATGTCACAATTTCAACTTACAAAGAACATGACCAGATAAGAGATTATACTGATTATGAATTACTATAAAAAGCTAGTAGATAGTTGAGCATTAGATAAGCTTGATGGGGTAGTTTACTGCGCTATACTTGGTTCCGGCTCAAACTAGTAATAGTAACATTTTATTTACAATTTTTTTGTAACTCCTCATTATTTAATCTCCTTCCGTTATCACATTATTGGGTCATTGTTATTTCTCATGTTTTTTGAATATTATGTTATGCTTCACTTATTATTTGTTATGTTTTCTTTACTTCAATATTATTTTTAAAACTATTTTGAGGCGTTACTCGAGTCAAAGATCTTTTGAAAACAAACATCTTTATCTCCATGAAATAGGAATAAGGTCTGCATACACTTTACCCTCGCTTATAGGACTACATTGAGTTCATACATTGCAAGGAAGTCATTTATTATCTAATCAATGACCACCCACCTAATTACTCAAATATCTTATATGATTGTAGGGACTCTAATTACTCAAATATCTTATATGATTGTAGGGACTTACTCCTCCAACCGAGGAACCTCCCGTTGAACATAAGTATGGGGAAGATAATCAAGTGGCAGATGTACTAGCAAAAGAGGGGTTTAGGATGACGCAAACTAACTCATTTATGTGTTAGACAATTTCTCCTTTGTTTGTGTTCGGAAAATTGAAAGTAGACAAAGTGGAAACGCTTTTTGTTAGGCTAAAAGGTAAAGTTTTACTACTAGTTGATGTGATGTGTATTATGTAATAACACCTTACCCCCAAACACTACTAGCAGAAGTAAAGTTATGCCACAATTTTGGTTTTACAGAAATCAAATGAATTCGATCGGTTATTTTTGCGGAAAAAAAAAGCTTGAAGAATATAAAAACAAAAATGAAATCTTAAACCAACAAGCATTAATCGTCTAGTGGTAAAAACATATCATACTAAGGTAATTAAAGACAAGGATCGATTCCGAATGATGCATTTTATAACTATATAATAAAAAAATGACTAATATTTTTTAAAATGACTAAGTATATATAGTTGGTAAAAACCGACCATTGTCGGTCGATAAACAAACCTAAATCGACCATCGGTTTTTTGTAGGTGTTCAGCAAAACCAATCAACATCGATCAACTATAGTGGCTAGATTTCACCATTTTAAAGTAATGATTACATAGGACAACGACACAATCACAGTAAATCAGTCGTTACATAAATGACACTTTCATCATTACATGACAAGAAATTTAATAATATGATACAATAAAATTTGAGTAAAAAAATTATATTCAAAGTAACAATATGATCGATACAATACAACGAGGAACAATCATCAAAACAAGTTGTAGGGACAATTTCATACATTATGAAAACAGAATTCTTTCTAATCCACAACCGATGATTTTTATGAAAAGGAAAAATTCTCAAATATGTCATCGAACTTTGAGAAAAGGCTCATCTAGTCATCTATTAAAAGTTTGGTTCACTTATGCCATTTTCGTTTGAGAAAAGGCTCAATCATCCATGACATTATTTGTTAATTGAAATGACATAGATAAACCAAATTTTTAATGGAAAGTATAATGAGCCCTTTCTCAAAATTTGATGACATTTTAACCTTTTCCCTTTTAAAAAATAATTCAATTAATGCCGTGGCCGAATCATAATTGATCACGTGTAAAAAATGGTTTACAAAATCAAAAATATTTTTAGTTTACAAATAATGACATGGATGAGTCTTTCTTAAACGAAAATGGCATAGATGAGCCAATATTTTTACGGATGACATAAATGAGCCTTTTCTCAAACTTCGATGGCATATTTGAGCATTTCCCCTATTGGAAATAACCTCTCTATCTTCACAAGGTAAAGATAAGGTGCACTCTTTTCGGACCCCACTTCTGAAATTATACTCAGAGGCGAAGGTAGGATTTCAACTGTATGGATTCTGAATTTAACAATGATGATTTTAAGTGATAATAATTGGGTTCTAAATTTAATATTTTTACATATATAATGAATTTTCAACACAAATACACTGTTTAAGTAAAATTTACTAGATTCAACTGAATCCGCAACAGACTACTACCTCCGCCCCTGATTATTTATAGTGGATATATTGTTGTTGTTAGTATATCATATATAGTGCTATAAATATATCCCAAACTCAATATATCTTTTCACTTGAATAACAATCAATAATCATGGACATTCATCTTCCTTTTGATTTGATCATATTCTTCCTTCCAATAATAATCTTTCTATTCTATATATATATATTATGAAAATAAGTCTTCTTCAAAATTGGGGTTTCCAAAATCTTATCCACTTATTGGTTGCACATTTTCATTGATCAAAAACCACAAAAGTCTTGTCCAATGGACTGCACAATTGTTACAAAATTCACCCTCTTCAACCATCACACTTACTGGTCCCTTTGGTAAAAAATGTGTCTTGACAACAAACCCTAGTAATGTCAAGCACATCCTCAAAACCCGATTCGACGTGTACGAAAAATCAACCACCATACGGTCTTCATTACACGATCTTTTGGGGTGTGGAATCTTTGTTGTCGATGGGACAGAGTGGAAGTCCCATCGACAACTCATAAGCCCTATCTTCAAAATGGATACGTTCCATCATCTAGTCGAGTGTATCACTATGAAAGTGATTTCTTCTCGTCTTCTCCCTCTCTTCGCGGTTGCATCTACTAGTAGTAGCACTACCGTGCTTGACCTTCCTGAAATTTTTCGTAGGTTCACTTTTGACATTGTGTTTAAGGAAGGTTTCGGTCATGATCCACAGTACTTGTCACCATCTCTACCGAAGACCCTCTTAGCTGATGCTTTTAATACTGCAATCAAGATATGCATGGGAAGGTACGCGAGCCCTTCCATTTTATGGAAAACTAAAAAAATTGCCTGTATTGGATCCGAGAAGAATCTTAGTCTTGCAGTTAAGGAGCTTCAAGAATTTATCAAAAACAGAATCGCGCGATTAAAGGAAGGGCAGTGTGATGATCATGTTGATTTAGTGGAGTTCCTAGCTTCAAAAGTTTGTGGTCAAAACAAGTTAGTATGTGATGAGAAATATTAGTAGATTCGATTATTAATTTCATATTAGCTGCGGAAGACACTTTATGTTCTGCTTTAATATGGTTCTTTTGGTTAATATCTAGTAATCCAGAAGTTGAGAAGGAAGTTGTACGCGATATTAGAGCGAATAATAATAACAATTGGAAGGAAATGGCATATCTACATGCTTCCATTTGCGAAAGCATGAGACTATACCCTCCGGCCCCTGTTGTACCGAAGCAAGCAACAGGGGATGGAGACATTTGGCCAGATGGGACTAAGGTGAATAAGGGAACATAAGTGATTATACATATATTCGCGATGGGGAGATCACAAGAACTATGGGGTGAAAATTGGGCGGAATTCAAACTAGAGAGATGGTTACGAAAAGATGTTACAACATCAAATTGGGTGTTTATCCCCCGGGACCCTTTCAATTACCCGGTGTTTCAAGCCGGACCGAGGACTTGTCTCGGAATAGACATTGCTTTTATGCAAATAAAATTGGTAGCTGCTAATGTGCTAACCCAATTTCAGCTTGTTCCAGCAATGGACTGTTATAGTCCTGTTTATAGTTCAACTTTGACATCAAAGATGAAAAATGGATTTCCAGTTAGAATACTTGAACGTATCTAGCTATATAGTCTATTATTCTGTCTGTCTCAATTTATGTGGGGGCCTTTTTCTTAGTCTCTACAAAAAAATAATGTCACTTTTCTATGATTAAAAATAATTGTGGATGAATGGTATACACCCTTTTGAGCACATGACAAGATGTTACATTGGCATCCAGCCCAAAACAATAAATATAGAGAAATAGGCCCCAAAATTTATAATTAAATAATTCAAATTCAAATTCAAAGCCGAAGTCAAGTTGAGCGATGATGGTGAGGGCAATAGTGGAAACTTTCTTCTCAACTCTTTATGAGCTAGAAAAGTGTTGGAAATCTTACGGAAAGTACTTCACCACAAACACTTATAGGAAATTCACCAAAGCTTGAAACGTGTAAGGAGCATGATTCAACAAACTCTTCTAGTATAAAACTAGGAGCTAGAATCTAACAAAAAAAAATATTGGATGAAGAATATTTGTATTCATCACTTTTTTCTCTACCCTTTCAGTGAAGAAGCACATATAGTGATAATATATATGGTAGAAAGATCTCTTGAAATCGTTAGATTTTAAGTTGCAATAGTGAAGTCCAATTAAGAGTAATTAATAGGAGAATTAAGACGCCAAAGAAACTTTCTCATGAGTATATATATTTGTAGTACTATAATAATATTCATGAATTGTATATTTAACTATACAATTCGATAGGGTATTCAGTATTCAATATTTTTTTATATCGCATACCAATTTAAAAACATATGCCAAATACCAATTTCAATTGTCGTATCTATTGTACCATGTCCACTCTTACCGTCTTACTTACTGTCCAATGGAAATAAATATTTAATTCTTTTTCTCTGTCTCATTTATTCTTATAGGGTATTTTTGGAATTTAATTAAAAAAATTCTTTCGATTAGAGATTCAAAAAGCTGATTCGAAACACCATAACTTAATTCTAAGTGGCGACTCTGTTCTGTAAAAAAAATTCTTCTCAATAAGGTCATTTCAATTGGAAAAATCAGACGAGAAAATGTTGTGACATGAATAAGTTCCATGTATAAATGATAAACGCTCAATTATGTCCAATTTTTCAGGGCATAAGCGGTCGTATGTAAAAAAACCTATTTTTTAAAGGTAGGCATCGAACCACAAGGATTGGAAGAGGGGATCACTCTCAAATTAATTTTGTAAGCCAAAACAAACTAGCAAATTAAATTCTCAACACGCATATATGTATAAAATGGGGGGGGGGGGGTTAGAAACAACTAAAAATCATAAATATCAAGTATCAAATATCAAATATAGGGAATCAACACAAATATCATCTACCAAGATTGGAAATGACTGCGGGTGTGTGCATTACGATGGGGTTTTGACACAATAGGCAAATATTAATCACAATCAAATCGATTGATACATGGATATCGTTTGGTCTAGGCTATATTCGATATTCTCTCGAACTATCAAACATATATCCCTAGGATTCACTCGAACTCCAAGACCCTTACCATTAAAACATCAAAATTGTTTGAGTAGATAGACTATCCCTAACTCATACCATTAAAAGGAATATCAATTATATTATCCTATCTCTAGCTCAAATTCGTAAAACTAATTTCACCAAGTCCTCACTATTGAGTGTAACTCAATTCCATTTTTCTTTCTTAAGCTAAAATAGTGTTAGAGAGCTCAATCAATATTTGCAACCACTAAATATTAGGTTAAAACTTCAAGACAACAATACATTCATGCATAAGAATCGATTTTAGCACTTGTTAATCAACACCTATTGAGTTTTACATCCATATCTTGCGCGCACACACACCCCTCGAGTCTTCATTTTCCTATATAGATAATGGGTATGTTGGGCCATGTACTGATTAGTAATTAGCGGTTCTTAATCTTAGAGGCTTGTAGACGTCTGTTATGGGTCTTGTAAGTTTATTGTGGCCATATATAACACCTTATTCTAAACGGAAATGCTTGCCTATTTCCTGTGTTTCTTTGAGTGTGCCCATGTCAAACTGAGACAGGGCAATAAAAATTTGGCAGAGACAAGTGGCTTCTTGTTATTCAAGGGAAGTTGAAAACAAGGTTAAACTCAGCAAACACGATATCATATTTTATAGGCCACTTTCGATTTAGATGTATATACTTGATTTTCAAAAGTAACACTCTCAAAGGGTTTCTCAAATGTGGCATAGTACAACAAGTATACCTCAATAGCAAGCTAGTTCAGCCGTCAGTTCATTTCTCGAAGCATTTAAATAGTAAATCCAACCAAAGAGTATGAAAATAATAGCATAATTTGATGAGGGAGTTTCTACGCAACTAGTCAACACCAGTTCTAGCCTGGATTCTATGTTCTAAGTTATTTTTCTACATTGATTTAGATTATAAATTTTGAGTAATTTTATGGATAGTTTGAGATTGCAAACATTCCAGCCTAGACTATAGCAATTTGAAGTTGTGTTATTTTATTTTAATTTTGTTAAAGTATCCCACATTAATTGATCTATTTATATTGTTTTGGATAATTCTCACTTAATGAGCTAGTTTTTGGTGTTGCCATTAAACCCAAGCTCTATTTCCTTAACATGGTACCACTCATCCCTGTTCTTGGTTTGTCCAATGTTGTGCGTCCATTGATTGAAGCAATGAGTTGTTGTCTCCTTTAATATGTGTCACTAAATTGCTTTAGTTGATCTCATTACTGTATATCTTTCTTTATTGTGTCGATTTTTGAACACTGAAATTTTCTGATTTTCTACTCCTTTGGTTTGAAGAATATGAATACTTCACCGAGTAAATTAGACTGTGCATTTGGTTCGAAGAATATAATAACTTCACCAATTTATTAAACACTTTGTTTGAATGGATACTACGATTTGAAGAGTATAAAAACATCGCCAAAAATATTAAAGCTAATAACGATTCAAAGAATATATAAACTCCATCGTTAACTAGAAATAATATTGTGTTTTTGGTTTCTGAAGATTAAAACCTTTTAGTTTTCTACTTTGTCTGAATTTGAAACTGGTTTGAAGTCATAAAAGCTTCGTCAGCATTCAAAGTTCGTTTGGTTAACGATTTGAAGAATATAAAAACTCCATCATTAACTAGAAACAAGTTGAATAATGATATAGTCTTTATTGTTAGTATTCTAAATACTAAGTTGTCTGTCTAATTGTGACAGAAAAAATGACTAATGAACATGAAGTCAATGTTGGAACAGTGAATGTTGCAGCAACAACTATTGCACCTTCAAATCATTCGAGTGTTTCCACTACCATGACACTGACTGAAAAATCCGAAAAAAATTCTGGCGTTGATACCAAGAGATGGCAACAAAAGGTGTTCTTCTATCTGACTACCCTCAATTTGTAGAAGTTCATCACTGAGAATGTTCCTATCTTTTTGAAAGAAACTCCAGATTATGAACAGTTCTTAGTGGTAGAATCTTGGGAGCACTAAGATTTTCTATGTAAAAATTACATTTTGAGTGCCCTACAAGATGATTTGTACAATGTGTACAATAACATGAAAACCTTAAAAGAACTCTATGTTTGTGTTGCGCCCAATCGCACACACAAGTGTACGTGGTCGTTCAAGTATTAAAGTAGCTCTTATTAAGAGCCGGGTATCGTACCCACATAGACTCAAGATTAGAATAGTTTGATTTTACCAATACTTTCAATTAAACACAAGTGTTATCAAGGTTAAAGGAGTGATTGATCTTTATAATCTAAAATTTAATTAAAAGCTAAATGAAAGCGATTAAATTTCAAAAGGGTTTGAACAATGATTGGGTAAATTCCAAGGCTGTAGCTTACATCAGGAATCATGCATATTATCTTGTTAAACGGATATTTATTAACTATCGAATCAATGATCACAGGGTTAAATATATGATTATGGTCTTCCGACCTCTAATCGCCTATGATAAATGGCAACCTAACTACATCGTTGAGCGGGGATAGGCTGGACCAATTACCGAGCATTACGATTTCTTCCCGTCTAATGACCAAGCACGGTCTCTAGGTATATCCCTATCCTAGATACAAATTAATTCTAATTCTTAAGAGAAAATCATGCTCCTCATGCCCCACGTTCTATCCTCTTATTCCTCTCCAGAGTTCAATTCAGACAAGATATTTATTTCAGTGGTGATCAAGCACGAAATACGATAAACAAGAACATAAGAGTGATTCATATGATAGTTAATGTCAATCTATAAAACTTCAATAATATACAATCATCATGTAGCCACAGCCCTAGAACTAGGGGAATTAGCTACCATATCACAAATCTCGATTATGCAATGTGTAAATAACATAAAGAGATCGAAAGTAAAAGAGTTTAGGATTGAACCCTAGGAACAGATGAGAAAGCTTCCAAAATCGTCGTTCTTCAAAACCCAGCAAAACAATAATTAATAAAATAAAAGAATTAGTACATTTATAATTAAGTCGAAACGGCCAAATCTGGCAAGTGGGGGCGCGACGCGGAGAGGCTGTTAAACTTCAATTTGATGATTTCTTCTCTTCTCCGTGACGCGGCCACAACACGGACCGTTCTGTCTCAACTTGTAATTCGCGAACAAAAAATCTAAACTCTCTCTCCGCGACGCCGAGAGGGTACGGACCACTCTGTCTCACTTCAAATTTACGAACCAAGCGGAGAGGATACGGACATGCCTTCATCATTTTTTCTTTCCTCCTTTCTTGTTGTTTTTTGACTTGGATCCTTTCGTGCTTTTCAATGCCAGTTTTAGTGCTCGTTTCTTCATTTATGCTCACCTACATAACTAATCATGTTGGTTAGTATAAATGAATTCAAATGACTCGATACTACTATTACTTAATAGAAAATGATTCCGAACTTAGCCAAAATGCGGGTGTTATTTGGTTCTTAGGCATACAAATACGCCCAAGATCAGTTTGATTGATTGCTAAAAAGTATTTTTTTTCGTTTCAATTTGTTGTCTTATTTTTCTTTATAATTTGTTTTAAAAGAATGCTAGTACTCCCTCCATTTCAATCAGTTGGTCTTACTTTTCTTTTATTCTGTTTCAAATAGAATGCCTCTTTTCCTTATTTTTTTAGTAACTCTTTAATTCTAATTCTACATGTCATGGTTAAGACCATAAGATTAAGAATTATTTTGATACATTCTACATATCTTTAGTTAAGCTCACAACAATCAAAAGTCTTCTACACTTTCTTAACCATGTATCAAGTCAAAATCAGACAAATAAATTGAAACGAAGGGGGGTAACTCTTTACATTCAGTATTCTACATGTCATATTTTAGACCACAATTCAAAGAACATTTTGATATATTACATATATTTTTTATTTAACATTACATGATTCAAAAATAAAATTTCTCTTTTTAAACTTGATGTTGAGTCAAACTAAAAAAATAAATTAAAAAATGAGTTATTTTTATAAATATCTTTCTTTCATACTGATATTGTTAGGTGGTTCCGATGATGATATATACTCAAAATGGGTGGAAAAGATACTTTCATTATGCATCAGCTATACATTATATTGAATTACAAAGATAGGAGAAGATATTTTTAATCCCAAAAAATATGCTATACAATCCCACAAGATATTCTAATTTATTAAGAACAAATCTACTCATTAAAGAAGGCTAACTAATTTCCATAATTCATGCTAACACTTCCCCTCAAGATGGAGCATAGATATCATGTATGCCCATCTTGAAAAGTGAGTTATTAAACACTTGTTTGGATACAACTTTAGTTAGAAGACAACTGCTCTAAGGTCTTAACATTTGGAACTTCAATTGTCTTATCCTCAAACTTCTCATATATGAAATTACGATCAATCTCCACATGTTTAGTACGATCATGTTGAATTGGATTTTCTACAATTTTAATAGCTGACTGGTTGTCACAAAATAACTTCATAGGTTCATCGAGTGAAAAAAAGAATTAACCCATTAGCCGCTTAAACCATAGTCATTCTTAGATACCTTTAACCACTGCGGTGTATTTAACTTTTGCACTAGAGAATGAGACAACCTTCTGTTTTTTTACTTGTCCAGATAACCAGGTTACCACGAACAAAAGTGAAATACCCAGTTGTAGAGCGTCGTCTTTCTCTCTCCTTTTGCACCCCAATCTGAATTACAATAACCCATAATTTTTGTATGGTGATTTTTAGAGAACACGAGGCCTCTTCCTGATGATGACTTAGAGTATCGCAAGACTCTAATGATTGCATTCACATGAACTTCACTTGGATTATGCATAAAGCGACTTACCACACTAACCGCATAAGAATATGCTACTAGAATTCCAAATAATATGCTATACAATCTCACAAAATATTTTAATTGATTAAGAACAAATCTACTCATTAAAGAAGGCTAACTAATTTCCATAACTCATGCTAACAGATATTAATCTCAAGATGTAAATTGTAGGGACAAACTACGTACATACTTTCTTTTCTTGTTTCTTGGGGCTTTGGGGTGGACCTATGATATGCCATAGCCTATATGTGTTTAAGAAATACTTATATGATTTCACGTGATATGTTTAAGTTCATGTGTTTTAACAGTCTTATAATCATTCAAATATTATGACAGATTTATTGTCTGTTTGATCAAGTTCACGAGAGATTAGAAATGCTTCTTTTTTTTTCAAAAAAGTTTATTTTTAAGAAGGTATTTGGCCAAATTATGGGAAAAAATAAGTGTTTTATGGGGAGTAATGAAAGATGTTTTTCAAATCCTAAAAAAAATAGTTTCTCAAAAGCACTTCTTTGAAAAACGCTTTTGAGAAAATATAATTTACTTTTTCAAAGAATAGTTTCTCAAAATCACTTCTTTGAAAAACGCTTTTGAGAAAATATAATTTACTTTTTCAAAGATTGGTCAAACACTAATTAATTGCTACTCAAAAGTTTTAAAATTTGATTAGTGAAACACAAACTGCTTCTCATCAAAAATATTTTTTCTTTAAATAAGATGATTTTAGAAGTTTGACCAAACAAGCTATTAATACCATAAAATTTTAAATTATTCATGTTTTTCTCAAACTACATGTTGATTCAATATCTGATTAGGGGGTGTACTTAGGCCGAGTTGGTTTGAATTTTCAAATACCAAATAAAAATAATTGTGTCGAATTTTTAAATTATAAATCAAACTAGGAAAAGTTAGGGTTTTAACCTCATATATTCTTGCATTTTTTTTTTTTTTATCTTCGTGGCTTTTTCAAATTATGCTTGGTAAAGTCTTCAAACAAACATATAATTAAGTTGTGTTTCAAATATATCTTTAGTCCTAATAAGATACAACTATTTAAGTTGTTTCTTAATATAATAATACAATACGTGAGCTGAATGATGACACAAAAATATTCAACGAAAAATGATATTTTAAATAGAAGAAGATATTTTCCTTAAAAAAATTAACGAAAAACATTTTTTCGAATCAATGAAAATACACCATCGCATCCCCAACCTACCAATAAGTACATTTTGAAAATTATTTTCTAGAACATTTAAGTGAATCAAGCATGAAATCATTTAAAAACATTTCACATGAGCATGATAGTTTGATAATGGGACCAAGAGAGCAGGAAGGAACATCAAATGGTGCTTTGTGATGCTCTACCAAAGTATATTCTTCCTAAACATAATCTTCAATGGGATATTGCTGGTGGTGTTACTCCTTCCCATGTAGTAATTACTTGATGTTCTGCCTGTCCAAATAATTCATAGGTTTAATATGATATATTTCATAGGTTTAATATGTGATTTATGACTTGCGGAGATAGATATAACAAGTACTGAGAGATCCAAATTCATTATAGAGAAGTTAACCAAAAATTAGAGACTGGAAAAACTTAAGGATTGACCAATATTAATATTTGGGGTTAACAGACTCAGAATCGAGGTTTGAAAATTTCGAATGATGATTTAGGATTTCTTGAATAGTTCGGACATGTCTTGAGGAGCTCGGGCGCGATTCTAACTCTTAAGTAGTTAGCGAACTAGTGAATTTGATGATTAAGAATTACCATGGTCGAATATTTTAATAGTACGTAGTATATTTTGAGATGATATTTTAAAAGTAAAAAAAAATTGAAAATTAACCGAACCGGATACCGAAGAGAAACAATATAATTGGGATGGTTTTAAAAAAAATATAATTTTGGTTATATATTATAAAATACCCAAAAAATTGGGATGGTATATTTTTTAAGAAAATAACCAACAGAACCGTACCATTGACATCCCTACTAGTGAGCCAATTTGAGTAGAACTTGACCTTGAGGCATCCTATAATTATGGGGATAGTTTTTCTAAACTAATTAGGTGTCATTATTGTTGAATTTGAATAGATTGAAGTCATTAGAGTTTATTTGGGTGGACTTCAGCGACTCAAGTAAAAATATTTCTAAGGAAATTCAAACAAGTGAGGTTTTAACTCATAACTTACTTGTTTTTCTCAAAAGAGATGTTATATGGAATGCTTGTGTGGATAAAATTATCGAGTTCTTGTGAGTGGTTAAACATGAGTAAGGTAGGGTAAGTTAGGTGTCCCATGACCTACCAAATTAAATTTCTATTTGTATTCTTTTCAACGCCATCAAATGTTCATAAATTTGAGTCCGAAGTAAAAAGTTTTGAGCGTTTTACTAGAGACGCACCAGTCCGAAATTTCAGTAGCATGTTCCACGAACTAGAAACTACCGGGCGTGAAAGTATTTATGATTCGTGGTTCCTGCTCGTGGAATAGGATTAGAGGCTTGAATTCTCGCATGAGTTCCACGGAATCAATCCACGAGCTGTAGATTATTCCACGGGCCGTAGAACGTCTGTAGATCATGTATACCATCCAAATATCACGTATATCAGTTGTATATCAAAATTTTCAGATTTAATCAAAGTGCTATTTTGAGTTTCTTTTATCACCTTTCACCCATTGGTCGACCCCAACAGCCCCAAATAATTATCTTCAACCTTACTAAGTCTTGGTAAGTATTCTCTGTGATTTTACAATTTAAGTCCAAAAATTTCTACAATATTCTAACATCAAATCATCTTCCTATATCTCTAATAAAATCAAGAACTCAATTCTATGGTTCAAGACTCGATTGTTGAGCAATTCCATCAAAAGTTCAACCTACGAAATCAAGGTAAGTATACTCTCACAATTTTCAAGAGATTCTAACATGTGATTATGTATCCTAAGCAAGAATCTATCATCAAAATCTAAGATTTTCAAGATAACCCATCTCAAGGTTCAAGAACGGACTTTTGTGGTTCTCCTTCTGTTGGAATGTATGCGTCCACTATTAGTAAACGGACCAGGTCCCTTGACTCAGCAAGAACAGTAACTGAAATAAAAGTGCGGAAGATAAATAGTTCAAAGTAAATCAGGCACAAGGATTTTACGTGGAAACCCCCTTGCTCAAGGGCGGTGAAAACCACGACCTGTACTCACAGGATTTCAATCCAAACTCTATTTGACTCAAACGGAGAAATGATTCAGATTACAGACTCTTGTAACCTAGGAATTTACCTCTAAATCCCTACCCTCTCAATGTAGCAACTCTACTACAAAGAAAGAACTAAGCAATAACTCTATTTCCCACTAAACCAACCGACTCTAGATGATTTAGACTTCAACTAAGCAACAACTCTGTTGCCCACTAAACCACCTAACTCTAGATGATTTAGACTTCAACTAAGCAACAACAATGTTGCCCACTAAACCACCTAACTCTAGATTATTTAGACTTCAACTAAGCAACAACAATATTGCCACTAAATCAATCAACTCTAACTGATTTAGAATTTTCTCTTGAAACGAACAAGATCTAATTCCTTTATAGCTTAGGAATAGATTTACAATTTAAGCACATAAGACACAAAGCCCAAAATACAACAAAGACGCTTCAGCACTCTATCAGGTCCCTTTGTTGAGCATGAGCAGTGTTCTTCCTTGAAGTTGGCCTTTTCTTTTTGAGCTTATGAATTTTCAGAAATTCACAATTTTGTTTGCCAAATCTTGAGTTTGTGTTTTGGAGAAGAGACTATATCAAAAGGACACAAACTCCTTGGGACGACACCATTGGCTGAGTGCATGCTGTTCTGAAAAGATGTGCACCAACCATGTCAGATGTGACAGCTTTTAGACAGTTGTCGTTTGACTTTTCACATGCGCAGTCTTTCGGAACCAGGTCCCTTGCAGTGTTTTCTTTGTGAGTTCTTGAAAATACTTGCTAGCTCTCTCTCTTTTTGAATGAATGAATCTTCTTGTTGTTTGTCATTTTGATTATATCAACCAAAAAGAATTATTGTCCGTTGGACAAACAACCTCGTCCGTTTCCATTGGTGAAGTACACTGACGACTTCACCAACCCACTGACAGGACAATTTTACAGTTGTACACCATTATAAATTTGGATGAGAGAACTCTGTCAGGGACCGGGTCCCTGCATTTGTGAGCCGTTGAAACAAACAACCTCGTCCGCCCTTCCTATTGGTGAAGTACGCTGCACTTTTCACCAACCAACTTGACAATACAACTTTACAGTTGTACCCCATTTTGAATCTGGACGAGAGCACTCTGTCAGGGACCGGGTCCCTGCATTTGTGAGGATCATCAAAACACCTAGAATATAACATTTCCCCCGTCTTTGATGATGACACACAAATGTTCCTCACACTGAGTTTATTCATTCATTTCCCCTGTCGTCAGTCCCAATAACAAGGATCTGGTCCCTTGTTAGATCCCTAAGTTTGTTAAATCATCAAAACTTAACTCCAACTCCTAAATAAATTTTTTTTCCCTTTTTGATGATAACAGACTTATTCACCAGTTCCCCCTATCAACAAGACTCTTCAGGGAACTGGATTGATCCCAAGTATATCAAATCATCAAAACTTCTCATCATCAACAAAATAACATTTCCCCCTTTTTGATGATGATAAACTTGTTCAATACTTCTTCCGCTTATCATGTTTTCTTCAAGTAGTATTGATTCCCCCTATCATTGATTCCCCCTATCGGCAATGACCATGTCCTCTTCAAGTAGCTAAATAATTGATATCATACCTTAACAATTTTTCCCCTTTTGACATCATAAAAAAGGGTTAAAGCATTAAACAGGTTGCCAGAAATGTAGTTCAAGCAAATTCATGGCCACTTCGGCAACACTGAGCATGGGTAAAAATGCATAAAGTAATGAGACACGTCAGTAGAACCAAGGCATTTTTCATCCATAAATAAAAGATCAGCAGTCAAAGAATTACAAATATCATTACAAATGAGAACCAGGACAATACCCAATCAGTTTCGTTAGAAAGAAAAACAGGAATGAGGACTGACATAAGAATTTAGGGAGAGAGGGGATGACTTAAGAGTAAGGGATTAAAAGACTAGAATTAGTAGAGCATATCCCTTAGCATGGTTTTTTCAGAAGCCTCTCTTGAAGTTCACATTCTTTGCTGCCCAGGCTTCATGTTGAACCTTTAAGGCTGCCAATTTTTTTTCCAACTTGGTCCCTCCGTTTGTGCTATTTCAGAAGCTGAGCCTTTAGGCAAACAAGTTCAGTATCCCTTTTAGCAAGAGAAACTGTCATAGCTTCCAACGCAAGCCTGAGTTTCTCATGACAGAAAGATTGGTAAAATCAAACTTCTCAAGGCCTCCGAGATGAATAGATCAATAATTGAGGAACCATTTCAATTTTTTTTTTCATTTTTTTCAAAGTCAGACACCCTCCTATTCAGAATACTTTGAGTTCTCAGAATATCAACCTCTTCCTTTTTGAACATCATCTTTTCCACCTTCTTCTTTTTGCTTGTCGGACCTGGTCCGTCTTCACAATCAAAAATTTCTCCATCCAAAAATTCTCCAGTAGGAACAAAGGGTTTAAGCATTTAAAGTGTTCTTGAGAGAGGAAAAAAGATGGTTTTGAAAAACTCTGATTTTTGGAAGGGGATTTTAATTTTCTGGGGAGATGGAAAGAAATATGAAGTACAAAGGAAGTGAAAGGAAGTGTCATTTTGGTACTCAAATGATGGGACAACGATCAGGTACCTGAATGACAAACATGTGACAATTGCAACAGTTCTCATGCATAATTCAAAATGCAATGTTAAGAGTGCTAACCTTCGAGAATGGATTGGGTCCCTCTCTGTAGTTTGAATGTGATTGCCTAGATCTGTCCTGACCTCCCTTTTCCTTCAGCCCTTTTTCCATGTGTGTATACCTACAAAATGTATAAGACTGAATTTGCTAAAACATACATAACTGAAAAACAAGGATACTTGCTCCCTTTGCATAGTCATGAGAGAGTTGATTGCTTCAGGCAGGATCCATCCAATAAGGTTTCAGCATCCCCAACTTTAGTTTGATTTGCTCGGTCAAGTCTTTTAAGAGCTTCAAGTTGTTGTTTGGTCCACAAGAGTTGAGCACATCAAGCTGCATCTGCTAAATACTCTTCCTCAGTTATTGAAAGAGCAACTGAATCTTGCCTTTTAGTTCCCCATGAGTGAGAGATCATCCTGGAACATACGCCATTCTTGAGGTACTCTTTTTATCAACTTGATACCCAGCATAATCAACATCACCATATTCCTCCAAATCAAAAAGATCTCCTGATTGAAAGAATAGAACCAGGTCCCTGTCTTCTTCAAATGTCTTAGGATTCTCTTAGCAGCCTTCAAATGTGATTCCGTTGGACAATCTTGGAATCTTGCATAAATCCTAACACTTGTATCATTTATATCTGGACCAAATCCTTTATTATCCAGCTTCGAGTTAGTCCCCATGGGAGTATCAACTGACTTGACATCCATAATATGAAACTTCTTCAGTAGCTTCGCTGAGCTGGAACCAGGTCCCTGATCTTGACAAACTGGTATTTGCTTAGGACTTTGGGGAAGATGTCAGCCACTTGATCTTCTATATTTGCAAAGCTTCATGATGACATTACCCCTTTTAACATTATCTCAACTTCAAGTATGTTAAGCCATTTGAGTAGCTCCTTGATGAACTTTCTTTGACAAACGAGGATACTTTTAGAAGTTTGCTTGATCTACAGCTCCAAGAAGAAATTTAATTATTCCATCATGCATACTTCAAACCTCACTATTCATGAGTGTAACAAACTCTTCACACAACATCTCAAAGGTTGCTTCAAAGATGATATCATCAATATATACTTGAATTATCAGCATTTCCCTTCCTTGTGATTTTAAAAAGAGGATTTTGTCAATATTACCTCTTTTGAAACCATTGTTGGCAAAGAACTTGGAAAACTTGTCAGCTGGTCGGGAACCGAGTGTCATACTTTGCTTCTTTCAAACTGAGCTTGATCAGCTTCTTCAGTGTCACCTTCAGAATTCACATTATCAGTTTGAACTGCATCATCTTTGTTCAGCATTGTCTACTGAACCGGGTCCCTCATCAGGTTCATCATCTGCATCAGCTTTCTAGGGGTTGCTGGATTCATGAAAAGGACATTCTTCAGCAAGCTCATTGTTTAGACCATCTCTCTGAATCTGAAGCAACTCTTCCATCTAGAATCTTCTTTGTTTTGCAACTTCTCAATCTTCCAGACTTATCAAAAATCACATGAATACTTTCTTCAATGCACAATTTTTGTTTTTATACACCCGATAAGACTTGCTGGAGGAAGAATATCCCACAAATACTCTTTCAACATCATTGAGATTAAACTTCTCAATATCATCATTTTGGTCACAGAACATGTACCATTCACCACTTCAGCCCGAAGGTTCTCTGGAAGATTAAAAGCCTGCTTATTCCACTTGAAGGATGGTCTGATCTGCTTCTCTTTAACACCAGCGTCACAACCTTTGTCATTTGCAAATTTCACTTTGTGCAGACTGCGGACCACAGGTCCCTTGGCAAAAGTTTGTGCAGTAGAGAAGCACTCACATGAGCACGCCTCTTGTGTCATACCTCAGCATTCTCATCTTGAGCACTAAGGCAAGTGAGACTGTCACTACGAGCAATATTCAAATCAACAATATACATGTTTTTGCATCTCTTTTCTGTTAATATCATCACCCGAGAGAGCAAGTTTGTGACACACATTTATCTTATAAGAATTTTAACTCAATTTTCTTTATCACAAATCCGTGAAACACTTAGAAGATTGTACTTCAACCCATTGACATAGTACACAACTTTAAAAGAGTGTCCCACGGACTTTCAAGTCTTGCCTACACCAAAATGTACCATTTCTTGCCATTGCCAGAAGAGACACCTTCACCTTGAAGTGCCTTGATAGAGAGGAATTTTTCAGTTTTCCCAGTCACGTGCTTTGAGCATCCGCCATTCATGAACCAACACTGACTGCTGCTACTTCCTCTCACCTGCATACCATGTCACTTGGTAGCCTTGGGAACCCACTTTAGTCGGAGTTCCCAGTAAGTAGATAAAGGAGTGATAAGATAATTCTTTGTCCAGTGAGGCAGACTTATTTTCTTCAACTTAGGACTAGAAGCACGACCATGTACCTTCTTCTGCCTGTTCCTCTGTTGACTAGGTCCCTTCTTCTGCTTGTTCCTCTGTTTGGAATAGTTTGAGAGGTTATCTTGAGTCCTTTTCCAAGCTGGACAGTCCTCTTCAAACGACCATTACAACCACAATGAAAACACAACAAATTGTCAGACACGGACACATATTTTCTATGGGGATTGTAAGAAGAACGTATTCTTGTATTTCCTAACCCCTTCCCATCATTTTGACCCTGACTGGTAAGATTGGCAAGCAATTTTGAAGAGGTTTTCCATTTGAGAGATTTGTTCAGTTCTTCTTTGACACAGACCAGGTCCCTTTCTAACTGATCATTTCTCTCCAAATCTATGGCTAGTTTCATTTCAGCAGTATTCAAGCTAGTTTCCAGGTCGAGTTGTGAACTGCTAGCTTCAGCCTTTCCTCTGGGACAGTTCTTACTCAACTTCACTAATTTCTCCTTGAGTTCTAGATTTTTAGATTCCAGAACCATCATTTGTTCTTCCATTACAGACATTAGAGAAACCAAGGCTATTTTTTTTATCATGAAACACATCTAGACTGTTATTCATCAAATCACTTTCAGTGATTAACTCAGTGATTGAGTCAATCAAAACAGCTGCTAGATTCCTCAACTTCTTAACAGAGTAAACATGCAAGTTTTGTTTAAGATAAAAAAGGGTTACCTCTTCTTCAGCTTCTTCATCATCAGATTTTGCCATGAAAGCAACATCAGAGTGCTCAGAATCATCTGAATCACTTGAGGTACTTCCCCAGACTGTCAGAGCTTTCTTCACCCCATAATCGGCAGTTTCTCTTCGGCTTGACTTGTCACGGACCTGGTCCCTTCTTTTATTTTTTTCCTTTGAGAGTGAGAGTGCCCTTTTTTCTGTCCATCTCATGAACTTGAAGATGTTCAAATAGAGCATCCAACGACAGTACAAGATCTGGGAAGAATCTCCAATATCTTAGTAACCTGCTTCGACGCAGTGACATGTTCTTCTAGGAACATGAGCTCATTTGTAATGGTGGAGAATCTAGTACGCATTTCATGAATAGATTCACCTTCTTCCAAGGTGAAGCTTTCAAACTTAGTAGTTAAAAGATCTAACTTAGATTTCTTTGTTTGCTTAGTACCTTCGTATACTATTCTCAAGCGATTCCAAATTTCCTTGGCTGATTCACAAGATGAAATCAGATCATATTTATTTTCTCTGATTCCACACATTAAGAGCTTCCTAGCTTTGTGATTTTTCTCAACTTCCCTTTTTTCAAAGTCATTGTATTGTTGTCGGGTTTTTAGAACAACCCTTGTGACATCCCCATCTTTTACTTCTATAGTTGGCACATAGGGACCCTCACAAATAACATCCCAGAGGTCACAATCCTCAGCCATTATATAGTCAAACATGCACTTTTCCCACCACCAATAGTACTGACAATCAAACAGAGGTGGCTTCGTCGGAGACCGACCTTCTTGCAAACTTAGTGGAGCACTCATTCTTCGCAGGAATCTCTCTCTTGGTGTTAACCATATAGAGAGCCCAGACTCTAATACCAATTGTTGGAATGTATGCGTCCACTATCAGTAAACGGACCAAGTCCCTTGACTCGGCAAGAACAGTAACTGAAATAAAAGTGCGGAAAATAAATAGGTCAAAGTAAATCAGGCACAAGGATTTTACATGGAAACTCCCTTGCTCAAGGGCGGTGAAAACCACGACCTGTACTCACAAGATTTCAACCCAAACACCATTTCACTTAAATGGAGCAATGATTCAGATTACAGACTCTTGTAACCTAGGAATATACCTCTAAATCTCTTCCCTCTCAATGTAGCAACTCTACTACAAAGAAAGAACTAAGCAATAACTCTACTGTCAACTAAACCACCCGAATCTAGATGATTTAGACTTCAACTAAGCAACAACTCTATTGCCCAATAAACCACCTAACTCTAGATGATTTAGACTTCAACTAAGCAACAACAATGTTGCCCACTAAATCAATCAACTCTAACTGATTTAGACTTTTCTCTTGAAAAGAACAAAGATCTAATTTCTTTATAGCTTAGGAATAGATTTACAATTTAAGCACATAAGACACAAAGCTCAAAATAGAACAAAGACGCTTCAGCACTCTATCAGGTCCCTTTGTTGAGCATGAGCAGTGTTCTTCCTTGAGGTTGGCCTTTTCTTTTTAAGCTTATGAATTTTAAGAAATTCACAACTTTGTTTGCCAAATCTTGAGTTTGTGTTTTGGAGAAGAGACTATATCAAAAGGACACAAACTCCTTAGGACGACACCATTGGCTGAGAGCATACTGTTCTGAAAAGATGTGCACCAACCATGTCAGATGTGATAGCTCTTAGACAACTGTCGTTTGACTTGTCGCAGTCTTTCGGGACCAGGTCCCTTGCAGTGTTTTCTTTGTGAGTTCTTGAAAAGACTTGCTAGCTCTCTCTCTTTTTGAATGAATAAATCTTCTTGTTGTTTGTCATTTTGATTATATCAACCAAAAAGAATTATTGTAAGTTCTTCGTCAATATTTGTTGAGAGTTTAAGGTTTGTAAGTCCATCATAATGAGGAACTTCATTCTTCTTCATGCCCTACATCAATAATTTTAGTTAGTAAGATCAAAGCTAGGGCTTTTCACCTTCAAGCTTCATGTTCAGCGATTCGACCAAGGTTTTTCATTTCAAGTATGTGGGACTTAGTTAATGTGTATCATTTCACCCATTGAGTCCCAAAGAAAACTCTATATTTTCTGATATTTGATTATAAAGAAATCTAAGGTTCTTATGATCATCACGAGTATAAATATATTTCAGTTCCTCTTCGTTACCAGTCTATAAATATATGTTTTTCTCTAAATTCAGTATGTTTACTTGAGTATACTTTCATGAACCCTCATATCAAGTAAATTGCATACTTTTTGACTTGTGCACTTTAATTTCATGTCTTAGTCAAAATAAAAATATTATCATGATCAATTTTACATTCAGTTTTTAGTCCATACGCATAAGAAGCTTTTCGATAAAGTGTCTATTATTTCAGTAGATTTTAGCATTCATGAGCTATTCAGATTTTTAGTATATCAGTGTTATCAGATTATCATTATTATTCAATTTACCAAAATAAATTATGTTGGGGAGTATTACTTAGCATCGACAGACATAGGGATGAAGGATTAATGCCAGTTT
Organism: Solanum etuberosum; assembly: GCA_029582245.1. NCBI lineage: Eukaryota > Viridiplantae > Streptophyta > Magnoliopsida > Solanales > Solanaceae > Solanum > Solanum etuberosum. Next base: position 33,131 of record JAJONR010004456.1, read on the forward strand.
CGTCTGAGATCTTTAGTGGAAATTTCTAAGTCCCAAAACTACGTGTCACCGTAGGTTATAAAGGTCACATATCATTGTGGGCTTGACTCCTTAGTCTTTTTTGGATGATCAACTTGGTGGTTCCACACCATAATGTCTCTTACCCTGGTAAGGTATAGAACACCCTCCCAACTAGGGTACATGTTTATGGAGTATGTCGGTTTTAGTATCTCCCACAGTTCAATTTTTGCAGTGACCTTGTACTCAATTGTATCAGTTCAATATTTATCAGTGACATATTTTACTACTTGGTCATTGCATCAGTTGATGTATTATAGTTTCATAATCAGTTTAGCATCTCAGATTCGTCATGTTCATCTTTACATATTATCATGCATATCTTACATACTCATTACATTAAAAAAACTAATCACATACCTCTTCTACCTACCTTTTTTCATTTGATATAGATTCAGGTATTAGGATCCTAGTCAGGCAAATCATAACTTCAAGCCAGCAGGTGTTGAGTTCTCTTCATTCGAGAACTCAAGTCAGTTTTTAGTTCTAGTATTTTATTTCTATCCATACATATTGATTAAGGGGAGAATGTAATTTACCGACTACCTATAATTAGTATTAGTAGAGGCTTCATAGATAATCAGTTAGAGTTGTTGTATTTAGTCTAGTTAGTTCCAGTATTTTTCAAATTACAATTTTTGTATACAAAACATAGTTCAGTAATGTATTCAACCAGTTTACTCCATAATTATGCTTTCCTACAATCATTTTATCTCTTATACATGTCTATTTTTAGTTGCACATGACTTATGTCAGTATCAAGGGTTAGTTTAGTATTACTTGTGACTCTAAAGACCATGTTACGACTAGGGGGTAGTCTCGGATCATGACAGTTTCATTGCAGCTATTCTGATATATAATTTCAAGAGATTCTTGTTCTATTATGATTATCCTAACATAAGATTTTGGCTATAGTGACCCACTCCGGTTGTTATGGGTTGACCAATAGTGAAAGAAATTAGATAACAAAACTTTTTGAGTAAAGACTTATAAATTCTAGGCTAGGCCAATCTCAGATGAAATATGAGCAAGGTGAGGACTAGGGAAATTCAAGAATGGATTAGGGACAATGTCTAAGATTGGGTTGGATTTTTTAGTAGCTAAGACATTAAGTAGTTCATAGGTCTTTTCGTAATCAAATTCAGGTGAGTAAAATACCTAGAATTAAACTTGGCGTGAAAGGGTTAGTATAAGATGTCAAGGATCGAAGGTATGTTGTGAAATAGGGGATTTTGGGAAGGTTTACGAGTCTCTAATTTTGTGCAAGCTTCTATAATGGTCGGCAGGCTGCTATAGCGGGATGTCTGTGCAAAAGCTATAGCGGTTGTGCATATGCTATAGCGGGGGGAGCTGCTATGGCGACGTCGCTATAACGGGTTGGGCCATTATAGGGGGATAAGTTAGGGTTTTATGCATAAAAAATCCAAAAAATCTTATTTTTCTGGAACTCGGTGCTTCGATTTGAGAGGGGCGAACTAGGGCAGTTTCCATCCAATTTTTCCACCAAAATCTTTGGTGAAGGTTAGTTTATTACTCCTCTATCTTTTAAATTGATTCCTAAGCCTTAGAATCTAGGGTATTTCTTTTGGGGAAGGGTTTTGATTGGTTTAATGGTGAAAAAAACCCTGGTTTGGGGAGAATGATAATGAATTGACCGGGTGTTCAGATTTTAGTATAATCTAGTTATTATTATAACACTATTCATTAATTGTTGTGTTTATTTATTATTTTAGACCGAGAACAAGTCAAGTTATTTTAAAAAGAGAAATCTCGGGTTCTTTAGAGTTTTCAAGGCTTGTTTCGAGGTGGGTGATAGTCATTTGTTTTCCAATGTATGTATGTATGCATGTCTATTGTTTTGTAGTATTACTTGTGCAATGCATGTGAAGGGAATTAAAAGGGTAATTTGAAATTACACCATATTGATAATCTCATGCAATAAATCTATTTATTTACTTGTGGTCTCAAGTGTGATTGTTCCTTGTAATTGTGATTGTGCATGTTATTTGTAATTGTTGGTTGGCTCGGGTACCACACTGGTACATGATATTAACGGTTGACTCAGATACTATGCCAGGTATGAATCATTTATGGTTGGCTCGGATACCACACCGGTACACTAACAATTTGTGTGTGGATTCCCCGAGAGGACCTAGTATGTGCATTTTGTGATCATGTGGGACATGTTTTATGCATGGGTTGATGTAGGATTTTGTGATTGAAATTTGTATTATGTTGTGACCGTTGGGAAATGTGTTGGCCTGTATTACTATTATGTGGTTACTTGTTTACATTCATATATTGGAACTATATGTATGATCCTATCAGTACACGATGGTTATGTACTGATACTGCACTTGCTCTTTTCTTGTTGATTATAGGGCATATTCAAGCGCCTGATATGAGACCTCAGTTGAGAGACGTTTGACTTCTGAATTCAAGGGTGAGCTACTCTTCCGGGCTGCCATAGATTCTCCTCTACTTCTTTGTCCATCTTTTCAGACACAAACATTTTAGATTATTAGGTTGATGCTTTCTAGTTTTCGGGGTTGCATTCCCCATTCTTGACTATTTAGAGTTTTGGTACTGTGAATTTCAGATCCTATGAGTTAATTTCCGCAATTGTTTAGGATGATTTATTTAGTTTATGGGAGCTCAATCTTTTATTTACTTTTAAGCGATTTCCTAGTGTTTTATATAGTAACTTAGCTTCCATAAATGGTTTGATGGGTTAAGTTGGGCTAGAAATTGGTTCTCCCACTAGAGGATTAGTATGGGTGCCACTCACGATGGGTCGGAGCCGTTACATGGGGAGTGGTTATCTATTCCAATGTAAGATTTTCTGGGAGTGACTAGCTATTTCGATGTAAGATTCTGGGATGTGCTAGGTCTTGTTGTGGCCATCCCAATGTAAGATTTCGAAAGGGACTAGCTATTCTGATGTAAGATTCTGGAAGATGCTATCTCCAAAATACAGAAATCTGCACAGAATCCAAACAAACAATCAGGTGACCAAACTATCAATCTCAGCAAGCCATAGATGACTTGGGATCGCTATAACAACGCTCTAAACAAATAAAAGAAGGAAATAACATGGAGGGCTATGACATTTCCATCAGAACAAATAACTCATAATCTAAGTTATAAGTTAAGAGCTATGCAAGTTTCAAGAAGACACCGTCAGAAGAATTTCCACTTACGACCAAGACACGTTTATACGAATAAATTGTGTCGATGAGATTAATCTCACTTGAAAAATGAGACTATATTTTATTTTAAAGTCTAAGGTGTTCAAATGTAAAAATGTGAAGGTAATAATTTAAAAGAATAAGATTTGAAAAGCAATAAATGTGGAACAAAATGACCTAGTAGCTTAAACGTCCTACTTGGTAGAGCTGTTTTCTGGGACATATTAATTCCGTGAGCTACTTATATATGTGGAATATATTAATTTTAAAATGATAAATAAAGACAAATAAGGATAAGTATGTGTGTGACCTGCTTAAGAAATGTAATGCCAAAGATTAAAGAAAAGTAAGTAGGTGCATCACGTACTTAAAGGTAACAAGGCCCAAAATTAATGGGACAAATGGAGTTGCATGAATTAGTATGGTTTAAAGATATAATTTCCCCTCAAAATCTTTTTCACATTATTTCTAGCGTATTTGTGGAGGGTATTATTGTAAAGAAATATTTTTTTTGTTTCAAATTATGCCATGTATGTTATTTGTAATACACCAAACCAAACACCGAATAAGAAATAATTACAACATAACTAATGCAAACATAACTAATACCAGCATTACTAGTAATCATATTAAGCACAATGCTTATGCACCCTACATAACTAATGCAGACATAACTTAAATTATAGAATTCGTTATTGAATAAGGTTATAGACTAACATTTTTCTTTTCTTTTATATCATATTTATGTGTGTTATGTTGAAATTTGACATAAGAATATTGTGTTACATTTTTTGTTTTGAATTTAGAACTTATGTTATATTTTCAATTTTGTTTGTTTTAGTGGTATTGACTTGATGTTTTACATTGCAAATCATTTATTATTTGGTTAGACTTGATAGATTATATTTTTGTCAGGTGTTTTAATATTCTAAAATTATATTTATAATATTATTATTTTTTTCAAACATGAATTGGTGTTCATATAAATTTTGTACTTTTAGTTTTTATGGTTAATTTAATTAAAATATACTAATTTGAAAAATATAAATCAATTATTTTCTTATACTATTAGTTAAGAACATATGCTTATTAATTATTATATTTTCAAAAGACAATATATATCATAAATATTTAATTTAATATCATTTATTAAGATCCTTAGTGATTTGTCTAATATAAAATTTTAATTATAGATAATTAACTTTTATTTTAAAAATCGAATATAACCTTATGATTGCACTTGTGCAATTAAACAGTACACTTGTAATTACACTGTATTTATATTGTGACAAACAAATATATCATTGTAATTAAAAGGTAGTATAATTATTAGACTGATAGTTACTAACCTACTAATTACATCAATTCTAATTATCTGGTGGCTTTCCAAACGGTCCCTAAAATAAAAAGAGGAGAAAGACAAGACGGTGAAAAAAGCTCTTTCAATTAGCGTATATGAAGAATGAGGGTTGCAGAATATGTAATTTATATGGGTCCCATACAAATTTACCCATATAAAATGGGTAAAACACGAATAAAACTCATATTACCCATTTAAAAATGGATAAAATGGGTAAAAGAGGTTCATTCATAAAAAGAAAAAAGTGGTATTAATATATTTTTTCGTGTAGGTGGTTGGGGTAGGGGGTGGGGTGGGTGGGATAAGAAAAAAAAATCTATTTTAAAAAAAAAACAGATTAACACTTTTTTTTTTGGAAGGGGATGGAAGGGGAGGGGGCTGGTAGGAGGGTAGGGTGATAAAAAAAATTAATATTTTTCAATAAAAAAGTTTTTTTTTTAAAAAAAATTACATTTTTTTGGGATAGGAACGGGGCCGTGTGGGGGGGGGGGGCGTTGGGTAAAAAATAAATTTAATTTTCTTAAAAAAGACCAATTTTTTTTAAAAAAATATTAATTAGGCTTTGGGTGGGGTTGTGGAGGGGGGTGAGGGTCGGGTTATGGATGGTGCTGATAAAAAAAATTAATTTTTTAAAAAAAACAAATTTTAAAACTTTTTTTTTGGGATGTGTGGAGATGGAGGTGAGGAATGGGGTAAAAGATTTTGCTTTTGAAATTTTTAACAAGATCTTTACTATAATATGAGTATCTATATTTGTCCAATTCATTTAGTAACTTGTTTTTATCCATTTAAAATATAAATCGAATTAAATATTTTATTTATTTTTATTTGACTCATTTTCAATCGAATATGTTCGACCCGCTCGCTTGTCACTCCACAATAAAGAAGCATCACTATTTATAGGAGAAATAGGAAAACGGTCCTGCAAGTTCACCAAGAAAAGTTGTCAACTTGTGAAGAATTTCCACCACTAAGCCTTCCACTAAAGATGAACTTCCACTAAGTCTAATGAAAATAGGCTATGGAGTGGACCCTACAAGACCAAGAGAACAACCACATTATATTTACTATAAAGGGAAAAGGACACGATATACTCTTTAACTTTGTCATTTAAGCTGATATACCGTTCATTACAAAAATAATTTGCATATACACCTTACCATTATAAAAACAGGTCACATATATCATTTTATCTAACGGAAGTGAAAAATTAATTTAGAGTTTATTTTTTGATTTTCAATTCATGTAGGAGGGGGTATATATGATCCTTTTACACGTGATTTTTTTGACTTCTTTGATTATCATTATTTGAGTTTCTTATTCTTATTTTTTTCTTTCTTTAGTGTAAAAATATGAATTTTTTTTAAAAAAAGTGTGAAATGAAAAATAGAAAAAAGAAGCCGTTGAATCAAAGAAGCCAAAAAAATGTGTGAGAAAGATCAAATATACACTACATGATTTTTTTTTAATAAAAAAAATATTAAAATTTGATTTTTTTTTCACTTACGTTAGAGAAAAAATGGTTTATGTGAGCCATTTGTGTAACAAGGGTATATATGAGCCACTTTTATGATAAAGATATACCAATTCTAAATAACAAAGTTTAGGGGTATATTAGACTTTTTTCCTATTATAAATACAAGTATTTATGTGATCCCAAAAATCATTCATTTTTTCATTTTGATATTGTTCTATTAAGAGAAACAAAACAATATTAAAATGTATCTATCAGTAGCTTCTCCCTTGCCAAAAAATGTAAGTACTTTTTTTTTTCCAAGTAGATATAGTATTGTCTTATAAAGTTATAAATCATAGTGTTTAAAATCTTTCATGCAACTTTTTCATAGATTTCATCTTTTATATTTGCATTCAAAATTTGTGATTACTTATTTTTTTTGTTTTAGCAAGGTTTTGGATTAACTTTTGTCAATCATAAGGCCTTCAACACATCCATAACAAGAAGGGCTACTCATGAACAATTGGTAGATTAATTTGTCGTTTATATTTTTTGAGTTTTAAGCTTTATATATACTAATTAATGGTAGAAGAATATTTAAACCATCAATGCATTTAAAAGATAATTTTGAGTAATTATACAAAGTATGGATTGATACAATTTAAAATAAATGGTAAATAACCTACATCTATAACATGTTAAAATGAAAAAAAAAAACATATTTTTTCATGGTAAGTATGTAGTATCTCATTATCCAACCCTCGCAACAATCTAGAAATTATTTCAAATATTAGATTATCAGAGAAAAATATAAGCAAGAATTTTTTATTTTTTTATTTTTATTTTCAACTTTTCATTAAAAATGGTTTTTATAAAAAAATATTTTTTTTTATGTTTGATTGCTAAAAAGTATTCACTCTGTTTCAATTTGTTTGTCTTATTTTGCTTTATAATATGTTTTAAAAGATGCTAGCTAGCGTACTCCCTCCGTTTCAATCAATTTGTCTTACTTTCTTTTGTTCCGTTTCAAAAAGAATGTATCTTTTCCTTATTTTTTGATAACTCTTTAATTCTACTTTTTTACATGGCCTGGTTAAGATCATAATATTAAAAATTATTTTGACACATTCTACATATCTTTAGTTAAGACCACAATATTCAAAGGTCCTCTTTACTTTCTTAACCATGTGTCAAGTCAAAATCAGATAAATAAATTGAAATGGAGAGAGTAACTCTTTATATTCATATGTCATATTTTTGCCCACAATTCAAAAAACATTTTGATATATTACACATTTTAGTTTAACATTACAATATTCAATTATTTTTTAATTTTTTTAAAACTTGATATTTAATCAAACTACAACAAATAAATTATTGTAGGGACAATCCTCGTACATACTTTCTTTTCTTGTTTCTTGGGGCCTTGGGGGTGGGCCTACGATATGCCATAGCCTATATGTGTTTAAGAAATTGTAACGAATGTTCCCGTCGTTATGGAAATGCCAACAGGGAAAAAATTTGGGCCGGAAAACTTTTTGGTAGTTCCTTGAAATTTTTCAACCTAGTCCAGATTTGGACGAAATCGGAGACAGTAAGGTCTAGGGAAATATGGTAACAAACGGGAGATCAAATTATGAATTTGATCACATGAGTAGGCTAAGACGTTAAGAAACTCGTACGACTATACGAAAATGAATTCGGGCGAGTAGAACTCCCGAAATTGATCTTAGTGTGAACGGATAATTTCTAAGTATCATGGGTTGAAGGTGTGTTGTGAAATGGGGGTTTGAAACTCGTTAATTAACTCTCTGTCTCCGTGCAAGCCGCCAAGGCGGGATTATTCCCGCTAGGGCGGGGCCGCTATAGCGGGGTGAGGACCGCTGTGGTGGGGCAGACGCGACTTAAAGTCGGAAATAAACCCCAAAAATATTTTATTCTGTAATTTTTGACTTTGAGAGCTAAGGAACGAACCCAGGTGTTTTCTTGACAGTTTTTCACCATTCTTGAGGCTAAAGGTAAGGTTTTCACTCCCCGAATCCATTTTTCGATCCGTAGAACTTAGTTTCTTTGGTAATTATTGATGGGGGAGGGTTTTGATCTGAGATTTATGGTGGAAGAAATCCTAAACCGAGTATACGGATCAAGGGTTCAACCTAAGGTTACTTTATTGATTATAATTCGGGTATTTAGGTCTTGTTTATTTATCCTCGCATTATTATTATTGTTTGTAGACCAAGAACAAGCGGAAAGAATCCGGAAGGGGAAGAATCAAGTTTCTTAAGGGATTCAAGCTTTGTTCGAGGTAGGTGATGGTTGTGATTTCATGTTGTGTTATATATGTTTGTTCTTGCTTCATTATATTGCATGTATGTATGCGAATGTTGCATTATTGATCACACTAATCGTAAATGAGTATGGACGAATAACTATATGCCATGAATCACCACTTAATTGTATGATTGTGAGAATGTACATTGTGATTGTAATTGTGGTATGTTGAATGGAGCGGGTGTCACGTTTCGACACACTAATTGGGATCGGATGTCACGTACCGACATAAATATTGGAACGGGTGTCACGATCTACACACTAACTTGGAACGGGTGCCACGATCCGGTACACTAACTATTTGGGTATGGGTTCCATGAGAGGACCAATGACTTGTTATACATATGCGTATTGTTGAAAAGGTGGAATTGTACATTGATCTTGAAATGATATTGATATTGTATATGTTCGGTGTATGCATGTTTATGATATTGTAATGACTTGCTTATATTGCACTTAGTGAGATAGCCGCGTGATCCTACCAGTACACTGTGGTTGTGTACTGATACTGCACTTGCTCTTTCTTTGTTGAGTACAGGGCATCTTCAAGCGGCTACTGACAGACCTCGTTTAGAAGATCTGATCGTCATCGAATTCAAGGGTGATCCAGTTCTTTCGGGCTGCCTTGAGTTCTCTTTCGTTTTAGTCCATCTTATTCGGACTTAGACTAGTTCATTAGATATTCCTATGTTTATCTTGGGTTGTACCCATTTCTTTAAACTATGGTTCTTTGTTAGAGTTTTAGTACATTGACTTTCAGGTTCTAGGCATTTAATTCCGCAATCGTTTGTTAGACTTTTAGAGTTTATGGTAACTCTACTTTATTTCTGCATTTCAACCTGCTTCTGTATCTTTAAATGCGTAGATTCATGGTTAGTTGGGTTGTAGTAATGGTTCTCCCACCGGAGGGTTAGTGTGGGTGCCAATCATGATGGTCTGGGTCGTGACAAAGTTGGTATCAGAGCCCTAGGTTCGTTGTTCTCGATGTACCAAAACGAGTCTAGTAGAGTCTTACGGAACGGTACAGAGACGTCTATAGTTTTCTTCGAGAGGCTATAAGACTTTAGGAAATCTCTCTGTTTTATCTTGACTCCTTTCGTGCTATAACTTGGATCCAATTGGTATCTGGTGATTCAAATTGATTTCTAACCTCCTTCACTCTTCTGTCTGCAGATGGTTAACAGTCGCTTCAACTGTGTCAGGCTCGTAGCTCCCGTCATAGAGCTTGCTGAGGAGTTCGCAACAAGAGGTCGCGGTCGAGGCAGGGGTAGAGGCTGTGGAAGGATAGCGCCCGCTAGGGTTGGAGCTCCGGTTGAGGATGGTCCTAGAAATGAGAATCCTCTTGCGCATCACGAAGAGATAGAGGAGAATGTGGAAGTTGAGAATGATGAGGATGTTGGACTAGAGGAAGATGTGCAGGCTGAGACTACATGTATTCCTCCCTTAGACCCAGTGTTAGCTCAACAGATTATGTCATTCGTGAAAGGATTGGTTGGTCCTGGAGTTCTCCCCACAGTTCAAGAAACTCAAGCTCCCGCCAATCCCCCTATTGCTATCACTGTCCCCAAGGTGGGTGGAACTGTAGGTACTGATTTTTTCTTCCGTCCTTTGTTGGGTCCTGTTATGACTGGTAATAAACATGAGATGCTGACTAAGTCCTTGAAACTGAAACCGCCGGTGTTCCATGGTTCTGAGAGTGAGGACGCCTATGAGTTCATTTTAGATTGTTATGAGAGGCTTCATAAGTTAGGAATTTTCCATCAGCATGGAGTAGAGTTTGTGACTTTTCAGCTTCAAGGTGAGGCTAAGCAATGGTGGAGAGCTTATGTGGAATGCAAATCTTCAGCTTTAGCCCCACTCACTTGGACCTAGTTTCATGCTCTGTTCTTGGAAAAGTATGTGCCCCGGACTTTGAGAGATCGAAAGAAGGATGAGTTCATGGCTTTGGAGCAAGGTGGTATGTCTGTGTCTGCTTATGAGGCCAAGTTCCATGCTTTGTCTAGATATACTACGCAATTGGTAACTATTGAGGAAGAGAGGATCCGTCTATTTGTAAAGGGACTGAATTCTGAGTTACAGGTATTTTCTGTGCACATGACTTCTGCAGGGAAAATGTTTTAATGAGGTAACAGATTTTGTGAAGAAAGTGAAGGGGGTGAGGCGAGACGGGCAGGCTAAGGCGTTGGCTAAGAAAGCTAAGAGCACCGGTAACTTTCAGGGTTCCTACTCCAGAGGTTCAGGGAGGCCGACACTTGCAGCCCGACCAATTCAGTCTGCTATGCCCGCTTCTACAGGTAATTACTCGGGAACTCCACATCAGAATTTAATTCAGGATAGTCAAGGAGCCGCACCTTTGGCGAACGGCAGGCCATCTTTCGATTGCATTTGTTATAACTGTGGAGAACCTGGGCATATGAGGAGAGATTGTCCCCACCCGCGCATGATGGATTTAGCGCAGCAGACTAGAGCCGTGGAGGTCGAGGAAATGGTAACGCAGGCAGAGGTATGGTGCAGCCAGGCAGGGAAATGGCCCGTCAAGATGACAGGGCTTTGTGTTATGCCTTTCTAGGCAAGAGCTAGGCAGAGGCATCTGATGCAGTGATCACATGTACTATTCTTGTATGTGACACGATGGCTAATGTATTATTAGATTCAGGTTCTACTTATTCTTATGTGTCTGCGTGATTTGCCTCTGAATTTGACATGATTTGTGATATACTTGATGCCCTCATCCATGTTTCTACCCCAATTGGAGAGTTTGTCATAGTCACCCATGTCTATCGTGCTTGTCCTATCTTGTTTATGGGTTTTTAGACTTGGGATAATTTGGTGATTTTTGATATGACTGACTTTGATATAATCTTAGGCATGACTTGGTTGTCCCCCTATTTTGCTGTGTTAAATTGTAATACGAAATCTGTGACTCTAGAGATCCCTGGTAGGGAAAAATTAGAGTGGGAAGGGGTGTATAAGCCTAAGCCAGCTAAAAGCATATCCTCCATTAGGGCTAGGAAACTGGTGGGGCAGGGTTGTTTGTCTTATTTGGCTCATATTGGGGATGTTGAGGTTGAGTCTCCCTCTATTGAGTCTATTCCGGTGGTGTCAGAATTTAGAGAAGTCTTCCCAACCGATTTGCCTGGTATGCCTCCGGATAGAGATATAGATTTCTGCATTAATTTGGAGCTGGTACTCGTCCTATTTCCATCCCTCCATATCGTATGGCTCCGGCAGAATTAAGTGAGCTTAAGGCTCAAATCCAAGAGCTCCTTGATAAAGGATTCATCCGTCCTAGTGCTTCCCCATTGGGTGCCCCAGTTTTGTTTGTTAAGAAAAAGGATGGTAGTATGAGAATGTGTATAGACTATCGTCAATTGAATAGGGTCACCATTCGAAATAAGTATCCATTTCCTCGGATAGATGATCTTTTTGATCAATTGCAGGGTGCATCAATTTTCTCTAAGATTGATTTAAGGTCTGGTTACCATCAGTTAAAGATTAGGCCTGAGGATATACCAAAAATGGTAATTAGGACCCGCTATGGGCACTATGAGTTTTCAGTTATGTCGTTTGAGTTGACAAATGCGCCTGCAGCTTTCATGAGTTTGATGAATGGGGTGTTCAAACCCTTTCTTGATTCGTTTGTGATAGTGTTTATTGATGACATTTTGGTTTATTCGAGAAGTAAGGAAGAACATACCGACCATCTTCGTATTATTCTGGGTGTTCTTGGGAAACAAAAGTTGTATGCGAAATTTTCTAAGTGTGAATTTTGGTTGACTTCGGTTGCCTTTTTGGGGGATGTAGTTTCAAAAGAAGGGGTAATGGTAGATCCCCAAAAGATTGAGGCGGTTAGTAATTGGGTTCGACCAAGTTCTGTTAATGAAATTAGGAGTTTTGTGGGCTCGCTAGCTACTATCGTCGGTTTGTGAAAAACTTTGCTTCTATTTCCACACACTTGACCAATTTGACCAAAAAGAAGATACTATTTGAATGGACTGAAAAATGTGAGGAGAGCTTTCAAATGCTCAAGACTCTTTTGACCACAGCACCTATTATAGCGCTACCGGTGGAGGGTAAGGATTTTATTATTTATTGTGATGCTTCACATTCAGTCTTGGGTGCGGTGTTGATGCAAGATAAGAATGTCATAACTTATGCATCGCGACAGTTGAAGGTGCATGAGAGGAATTATCCAACACATGATTTAGAATTGGCAGTGGTAGTGTTTGCTCTTAAGATCTGGCGGCATTATCTTATGGTGTCAAATGTGAGGTGTTTACTGATCATCGCAGTCTACAACATGTGTTCACTCAAAATGATCTAAATTTGAGACAGCGAAGGTGGATGGAGTTACTCAAGGATTATGATGTGACCCTCCAATACCATCCGGGTAAGGCTAATGTAGTGGCGGATGCACTAAGTCGAAAAGCGGTGAGTATGGATAGTTTAGCTTTCTTGAGTGTATCCAAGCGACCTTTGGCTAAAGAAATTCAACATTTGGAGTCTAAGTTCATGCAGTTGGGCATCTCAGAGAAAGATGGGGTGTTAGCTAGTATTGAAGTAGAGGCCAAGTTCATTGAGGAGATCAAGGCCAAACAGTTTGAGGATGAACATTTGAAAGAGCTCAGAAATAAAATAGTGTCCGGCAAAGCACAAGAGACCACTCTTGATGAGGGAGGTGTACTCAGTTTTAAAGAAAGGATTTGTGTTCCTAGAATGGGGGACTTGATTCAAAATTTATTGACAGAATCCCATGGTTCGAGGTATTCCATTCATCCGGGTGTGACTAAGATGTACCGAGATTTGAAGTGAATTTATTGGTTGTCTGGCATGAAGAAAGATATAGCGGAGTGTGTGGCTAAGTGTCAAAATTGCCAACAAGTAAAATATGAACACCAAAGGTCAGCCGGTTTGCTTCAAAGAATGTCAATTCCGGAATGGAAGTGGGAAAGAATAGGTATGTATTTCGTGGTTGGTCTTTCCAAGACATTGGGAAAATGTGATTCTATTTGGGTAGTTGTTGACAGATTGACTAACTCAGCACATTTTATTCTAGTCAGAACAGATTATAATGCTCAGCAATTGGCTAAGGTGTATGTAAGGGAGATAGTAAGGTTGTACGGGTGCCCCTTTCTATCATCTCAGACCGTGGTACGCAGTTCACCTCCAAGTTTTGGAGGAAATTACATGAGGAGTTGGGTACGCAACTCACTTTTAGTACAACTTTCCATCCATAGACGGCCGGACAATCAGAAAGGATTATTCAAGTGTTAGAGGACATGTTGAGGGCATGTGTGATTGACTTTGGAGGTCATTGGGATAAGTTCCTACCTTTATGTGAGTTCTCTAATAATAATAGTTACCACTCCAGCATTGACATGGCACCATTTGAAGCACTGTATGGGAGGGGATGTAGATCACCCATAGGATGGTTTGAGGTTGGAGATGTGAAACCTTTGGGGTTGATTTAGTGAAGGATGCTCAAGATAAAGTGAGGAATATTCAAGCTAAGCTTTTAGTAAATTGAAGAAGTATGCAGACCATAAGGTAAGAGACATGAAATTTCAGACGGGTGAGAACGTTCTTCTTAAGGTATCACCCAGGAAATGAGTGATGAGATTCGGCAAGAAGGGCAAGCTTAGTCCCTGATACATTGGACCATTTGATGTTCTTGACCATGTAGGACCAGTGGCGTATAGGTTGGCTTTACCCCCTAACCTATCGGGAGTTCATCCAGTATTTCATGTGTCCATGTTGAAGAGATATCATGGAGATGGGGATTACATCATAAAATAGGACTCAGTGGTGTTAGACAAAGACCTTCAGTATGAGGAATAACCGATTGCAATTCTTGATCGTGATGTACAGAAGCTGAGGACCAAAGAGATTAAGTCCGTGAAAAATCAATGGAAGCATCGTCCGGTGGAGGAAGCCACTTGGGAGACCGAGAATGACATGCGAGATAAGTATCCTCAGTTGTTCGTCGATTCAGGTACTACTCCACTCTTGTTGTAGCCTGTTTCTCATGGTTTGTCACTCGGAGACGAGTGATGGGTAAATTGGTATATATTGTAACGACCGGTTCCCGTCGTTATGGAAAAGCCAACGGGGAAAATTTTTGGGCCGGAAAACTTTTTGGTAGTACCTTGAAATTTCCCAACCTAATCCAGATTTGGACGAAATCGGAGTCAGTAAGGTCTAGGAAAATTTGGTAAAAAACAGGAGATCAAATTATGAATTTGATCACATGAATAGATAGCTAAGACGTTAAGCAACCGGTACGACTTTATGGAATCGAATTCAGGCGAGTAGAACTCCCGAAATTGATCTTAGCGTGAACGGGTAATTTCTGAGTGTCATGGGTTGAAGGTGTGTTGTGAAATGGGGGTTTGAAACTCGTTAACTCTCTGTCTCCGTACAAGCTGCCAAGGCAGGATTATTCCCTCCATGGCGGGGTCGCTTTAGCAGGGTGATGACTGCTGTGGTGGGGCAGACGCGACTTAAAGTCGGAAATAAACCCCAAAAACATTTTATTCTGTAATTTTTTACTTTGAGAGCTAAGGAACAAATCCAGGTATTTTCTTGACAGTTTTTCACCATTCTTGAGGCTAAATGTAAGGTTTTCACTCTCCGAATCTATTTTTCGATCCGTAGAACTTAGTTTTTTAGGTAATTATCGATGGGGGAAGGTTTTGATCAGAGATTTATGGTAGAAGAAACCCTAAACTGGGTATGGGGATCAAGGGTTCGACCTAGGGTTACTTTATTGATTATAATCCGGGTATTTAGGCCTTGTTTATTGATCCTCGCATTATTATTATTGTTTGTAGACCAAGAACAAGCGGAAAGAATTCGGAAGGGGAAGAATCAAGTTTCTTAGGGGATTCAAGCTTTGTTCGAGGTAGGTGATGGTTGTGATTTCATGTTGTGTGATATATGTTTGTTCTTGCTTCATTATATTGCATGTATGTATGCGAATGTTGCATTATTAATCACACTAATCGTAAATGAGTATGAACGAATAACTATATGCCATGAATCACCTCTTAATTGTATGATTGTGAGAATGTACATTGTGATTGTGATTGT